>JAOBAT010083751.1:35189-63384 GCA_026413305.1 Hydrozoanthus tunicans
CAGGAAGTACATTGTACTGATCAAGTCAAGAAGAGCAACAGGAAGTACATTGTACTGATCAATTCAAGAAGAGCAACAGGAAGTACATTGTACTGATCAAGTCAAGAAGAGCAACAGGAAGTACATTGTACTGATCAAGTCAAGAAGAGCAACAGGAAGTACGTGCACTGATCAAGTGAAGAAGAGCAACAGATACCGTTAGGGAGGGAATTTCGTAAAGAAGTCATAGCATGCTGCTCTTTTCGAGTAGTTTGTACGATGTTTGGTCAAATTAAGTTTATCTTCGTTATCTCTTAGTGAATAGGGTGTAGTTTTTTTTGTAAATACTGTGGTGCAAAGCCATTCAATATTTTGAATGGGAGAACTACCTTGTCTTCTTTTCTTCTTTTCGACATACCTAATAAGCGGCGATCAAGTGGGTCTTTGGTGTAGTATTATGTGATAAAAAAATATCGTCGCTGTGAGATGAAAAGAAAAGCTACTCGATAGCTTTTTAATACTATATATCTGGGTCTTTGCTGGTAGTTTGCCTGCAGGCGGTTCGGTGTTTTTTTGGCGCGGAAAACACACAGGTCAGGAAGTTGCCGCCATCTTGTGTCGCTCTCCCGAAATCCAAGATGACGGCAACATTGTGGCCCGCGAGTTTTCTATGCTAAAAGATATCCCATCCCCTGTAAGAAGGCTATCGCTAGCCCCAAACTTTGGATTGAGCTACTGGTTTAAAGCTTGCTTTTTGTCTGAGAGTTTCAAGCTCATCTGCTTCTGCGTTTTTTCTAGGCCGTCAGTCAGATCACGTGGCATAACAAAGGAGACTATTTTGCAGCTGTTCTTCCTCAGGGTATGTTACTGAGCCCATTTAATTGTATGTGTCTGCTGTCACAGGATCGATCGTATATGTTCATAATGGTAAAGGTGATGACGATGGCGATGATAGTAATTCGTCATAGTTTATGACTGCGCTCCTGAATACATATGAACAAACTCGTACATGCACACCAATCGTTTTGATTGGTACAATGGAAACCAGTTATTTACATGCAGTAGCATTTCTACCCATTCTGCTAGACCACCAGAGGTTCGATCCAATCTGAGCACTTACTGACACATACTTTGCATCTGTCTTTGCCTTAGGCCTATCACTTTGAGACCATTTACGAATTTCTAATGGACAAATCCTAGAGAACCTATGATAAGGACAATGATCTTGGTATGAAACCTTATGAAACTCATAATACATACATAAAAACAAAGAAAACAAATTTTATCAAATGATATAATCTCAAACCGTCTTCATATTTAAGTTAATTTTCGTTAACTCTTGATATTTGTTTGATGTGGTCATCTTCGAAGAGGGCATTTCTGACATGCGTAAACGAAACTAAGACAAGTGTGAGAGAAACAGAGAAAGAAAAACCCAACTGCCCCGAGTGGTAATCGAACCCACGACACCCTGATCACATGGCAAGTGCTCTAACCACTTAGCCACTGAGTCATCTACAGTGGCAGAGAGAGAACAAAACCAACCCAAGACAAGCCAGGCAATCTCATTCACAGTCCCCCACACACACATTCCCAGACCCCTCTAGGAAACGTGGATTGCTCTTTGTGGGTCATCGCACTACTTAAGCCATGAGACATGTTACACAGCCATAGATATAAAAAATGGTAATATCTGCATCTTTCGATCGATGCAATCATCTTTTTCATTGATATTCGTATCTGTATCTGAAACGTGGATTGCTCTTTGTGGGTCATCGCACTACTTAAGCCATGAGACATGTTACACAGCCATAGATGTAAAAAATGGAAATATCTGCATCTTTCGATCGATGCAATCATCTTTTGCATTGATATTCGTATATGTTAAGAGATTTGATATGAAAATAGCTTCGAAATCGTATTACTTTCTTCTAGGTGGCAATAAGTCCGTCTTTATCCATCAGCTGTCAAAACGTCGCAGCCAGGTTAGTAGTGGTTTTCGCCCAAACGCATAACATACAATTGCAACGTCGTTTCCATCGGTAGTTGGTGGCGTAGTGGCCGAGCGGTTAAATGTGTTGTTTCCTTGAGCGGTTAAAGGTGTTGTGTTCTTGAGCAAGACACTTTAAGCGACTTCGTTTCAGCCGACTCAGCTGTATAAATGAATATCAATTCTGCTGGGAGCTAACCTGTGATAGATTAGCGTCCTGTCCAGGTGGAGTCAAAGACTCTCATCCGCTTAACTCTACGGAAACAGGATATAAGCGCCGGCCTAATGGGCCAGTAGGCTAGAGAAAGGATTTAACTTTTTAGCTTTATTTTGAAATTCATTTCAAAGGATTAATTACGGAACCAATAAGCAATGGGCGGATCATTGTATAGAGGCCGGTGTTTTCATTTCACTCTCTTCTGTTTCTTTTTAGTGTCCGTTTCAGAAAGCCAAGGGGTTAGTGCAGCGAGTGTTGTTCCACCCTTCGAGGCCGTTTTTATTCGTTGCGGTAAGTACTTCTCTTATATTTAATCTATTCAGCCCCAAATGCGCCAAATCCCGGCGAATTGCTAAATACTACCAACTAGACCTGTACATCCTTCTCAAAAGTTCAAACACCTTTGAAACTATTTTTGTTGAAAGCTAAGGTATTTTATCCTTAATTGTTGTTGATTTCTCCCTAGAATTGTCCTTCCGAACAAATCTTCTTCGTTCAAAAGCTTCTGGAAGTGTTCGATATAATTTATTTGTTGCCATTACCAACGTGTCAATTTCGTCTCGGTCAGTATCACGATGATGTGCTTTTTGCATTTCTCTTAGACTCAAAAGTATATTCGAGTCTACAACTTGATGAAACAAGAAATGACGAAGAAACTCGTATCCGCGGTAAAATGGATTTCCAGTATGGCCATCCACCCAAAAGGTATTGCGTAGACTTCCTACTTCATATCCGGGCAGCAGAAGATTATGACAATTTTTAAAAAAAAGTTGATTAAGGTGCCCAAGACAGAAAAAGTTTTATTACCTTAGTGGATAGATCTTGCTAAACGAGGAATGGCAGTGAAAATCTTTTGTGGCTCCTGAGATATTTTAAAACATTTTTACTGTTTTTAACTGTTGACGTCCTAAGGTTTGAAGGCAAATTTTCATTTTTCAAAATCTGCCGCAAATCCATAACGTTTAAGTGAGTTTTAGGCACATTTTGACTGATGATTTGTCTCGAGGTTTTCTCCAAAGTAGTTTTTAATTTTCAACGTTATTGATACGTACTGATTCTGGAATGCGAAACTGTAGGTGACAATCTCATAATTGGAAGTTACGATAAGAGGATATGCTGGTTTGATATGGACTTGTCGACTAAATCTTATAAAACATTACGGTGAGTTGATTGCATTTTATTCTTTCGTCTTCTCCCCTACTCTTCTCTCGTTTCGTCCAAAGTTGACAATACAGTATATCAGAGTGTTTTAGCATGACAAAAAATGTACACAAGACGGGTAAACGTCTAACAATGATGACTTTATAGTGGAGGAGTTGATACAGTGGTAAGATCTTTTGCCTCAAAATCCTGAATGGATTTAATGGAGCTGAAACCAATTGTGGAATTGCACACAGTTTGGAAAACCTACTAATGAACAGTAACTTTTTTTTTAATTTCAGTAGCATGAACAGTTTATGTCTGTAATTGTTTAAATTTTGAGTAATCATATGGAAAAGGTGCTGTATAAAGGTATCACCTCTACCATTCATTGGTCCACTGTACTTTTCAGGAGGACAATCACTGCCGCCTGGTTAGCCCAGTTGGTAAGGCGCCAGTCTGTCGTGCGATAGGCCGGAGTTTGGTTCCCGGTGCCGGGCCTTCAATAACTGTAGGAAAGGTGCTGTCTTTGCTTCAACATCTTCAAACGGTTAGACTTTCGCGCCTTCTCGGATAAGGACGTTAAACTGTAGGTCCCGGATGGCAGACCTCGAAGGAGACCCCAAGTCCAATTGACTGTTCTCTCGTGACTCCTTGAGTCAATATTTCATAAGACAAAACAAATCGTTGATAAGTTACAAATTACTCAAACCAAACTCAAATTATAAAGATGGCTGGACAATTTGTTTTACACTATCGCTTTACTCCAAAATTTACCGGTTTTTCACCAACAAAAAAATTAAAATTCTCCGCAAAGTAAACCACAAGACACAAACCTTAATGCGCATTTTGATCCATTTACAGACACCACAAGAAAGCTGTTCGACAAGTGGCGTTTCACAGATTCCATCCCTTGTTTGCTTCTGCTAGTGACGATGGGACAGTTATCGTGTGTCACGGAATGGTCTACAAGTAAGTAAATTGTAAAGTCCCACAACTTCAAGCTCAATCCCATATGGTAAATAGAGAAACTACTGTTCGAAAGTAAGTCCTTCGTCGGAGTTACATTTCTCTCCCATTTACCAAAAACTTTTTCTGATCATTAAACTTGTGGAACACTTGCTTTCTAATTATATTACCAAGTTGCAAACCTCAATATGGAATCGTTTGAGGACTAGAATATACTTTTAAAACATAATCCCCAAGGAAACATGTTTGTTTTGTTTTCCCGAGACTCGTCGAGGGAAACAGTAGGACTCGAGGGAAAACAAAACTAATTTGTTTCCCGAGGGACTACACATTAAGTGCTTTGGCATTGTTAGACTTTCCCTTCTATCGAGACTTTTTTTTGTGATGTGTTAGCGCGCGGGCAACAACTGCGCCATTGTGTCCCGGTCGGGATAAATTTAAATTTGATGAGGGGCACGTGACCAAGAGTTAACGAACCACAGTACTCATTTTGTTGAGTGAAAGTCTAGGTATTTAACAATACACTTTGTTTACATTCCCCTCGTTGGTGCGAGTGTACATCAGATTCTATACTATATTTTTGCCAAATCACATCCTTTTTTATTAATTTCATGAAATATAGATAAGACATTTGGTAATGACAAAACTGAAATCGATCAAATATAGCAAACTACTGAAAGTGAGTCGGCGGTGCAATGGCCCAGCGGTTAGCGTGTTCGACTCTTACCCTAGGGTCGCGAGTTCGAGCCCCGGTCAGACCACTGTGTTGTGTCCTTGAGCAAGACACTTTACCTGACTTTGTTCCAGTCGACTCAGCTATACAAATGAGTACCAGTTCTGCTGGCGGCTAACCTGTGAAAGATTAGTGTCCTGTCCAGCGGGAGTAAAAGACTCTCATCCGCTCAACACTATGAGCGATTTAGCTAAGGTTTAGCTAACTGAAGATGAAAGCAAAATTCTCCTAAGATGCTAATTACATAGTTTTCTGCCTCCGCGACCTTAGCCTAAGTACTAAAAAATTTTAAACAATTTGAAAAATTTGGACAGTTTCAAACCAGTTTTGTTATATTTAGCGTTTTTACCTTCTAGAAATTGTTATAATGCTAGTTGCTCGTAAGTATAGCTATAATTTTATAATATGTACACTGTTGTGTCGAGAGACGACGTCTTGCTGTTGACTTCTCTTTAGTGATCTGCTGCAGAATCCGTTGATAGTTCCCGTCAAAATTCTAAAGGGACACAAAGTTACGTCTGAACTTGGTAAGAATTGTTGCCGCTATAAAACATTACTCAGCCAACTTTGTTTTATGAATATTTAAAATTATTTATTAGAATTTACCGCTATCAATTGGTAAGTCGTCAATCACGTTCGATTAAAACTTTTGATGTTAAAAAAGAAACAAAAAGAAAAACTGGGGAGGAAGTGGGGGGGGGGGTTGGCTTCATCAGGATGGGCTTATACCTGGAACAACATCTTCGTTAGCAAATGGTTGGCCTTATGTCCGGGGAAGCTTAATGTAGAATTTGATTGTATTACCTTGGTGTTAACTGGGCATCCAATGCCATAGTGTGTTGTAAATGTGCGGTGTCTTATACTGCTATTGGTTTGTTCGCAGGTGTACTTGACTGTCAGTTTCACCCCACACAGCCCTGGCTTTTCACCGCGGGCTCGGATCATACTGTGCGGTTATTCACATAGGTGGCATGCGCTTTGTGTCGTACGGTAACCGATTTCCTACAGTATAGACCGTGTTGCTGTTCTTTCTACTCGCCCCAGTACTTTGTGGGGGCAAAAAGTCTCTTGTTAAACTAATGAGAAAAATATTTTTAATGAAATGGTTTTGACGGCGTTGGTTAATGAGAAGCCCTCTTGGTAGCTGCCCGTCCGCCATCTTGAAAATAAATTAATTAACTTGTCACGTAAACAGCTCGACAAATCAAATGAAGGCCTGGGAACGAGACCGCTTTGATTTTGTACTTGATTTTATATCGTTGTATTAGTGATTAATTATTTATGGTTTATTTTTGCCGTTGTATAGTCCTCTACTGTAATCTACTGCTCACTTTTACCTTCAGTTTCCAGCGACGTCGGAGTCGGGGGGATCGGGAAAGCCCCTCACCCCCAGCAACCCCCTCTCTTCTTTGTCGGTAAGAGGAAAGAAAATTACAAGCAGCCTCAACGAATGCCCGACCACGATAAGTTGATTCAATTAGTTGAACTTAACCGCACTACGATCAAAACATTTGATACTCGAATTAGTCTCTTTCATTACTTGTTCGAGCAGTTGCCAAGTTTATTCTAGAATATATTTTGCTTGATTTCTTTTTCCTTATAAGTAAAACTTAATAAGTCTCACCGTCTCAGTTTGTATAAAACTCAATAAACACCACTCTCGCAAAAAAAGGTACGTGCTTTGCTTGTTTAAAAATATATAACACGACATCAGTTTTTCGATTTTCAAAAAGGTTTTGAAAAACATGCGATGAAAAAAATATGCCAAGATACGGCTTCTGTAACTGCTTTAGGGCTTCATCGAAATTTGTTTGTTTTAAAGTCAACTTTACGAGCACCCTCATCGTCCAGACTCAAGCCGACTTTTGGTTTTGATACTTTTGCTGTTCCTACCAAAAAGCCTCGTTTAAGAAACCATTTTTAGTTTTTAGAATATTAACATTGCTTTTTAGCAATTTTTTGATTAGCGCAGATGAACGTTTTTATGACGATTTTCGTTTCGTAATACTATATAAGTACTATTTTTATTACCATCTTTTTATTATTATTTATATTAGTACTGTTAGTAATTACTATCCCTATTGTTGTTATGAAAATAATCCATTCGGTAAAAGGTACTATAAATCTCGAAAGCATAATACTGACTTTTTATTCCTAAATACTTGAAACATTAAAGTGTCTGTAACATTAACAATTACTATTGTTACGACTTAAAGTGTTTAGAAGCTAAGGTCGTTTAAGAATTTTTGAAATCGGTCGTATTCTCGATTTTTTATAAACATTTGAAGTTCAAGTTTTGTTGGTTCACGACCGCGTTTTAAGGTGGCTGGGTTATGACGTCATTCCCGGACATCTCTGGATCAAAACACAGCAAGATGGACACGTATAAATTGTGTTTCAGAAATACATTCCAATTCCTCATACAGTTCTCAATTCTTTTGTACCTTTGTGTTTAGAAAAGTCTCATTTGCTCAGTATTATAAGTCGGGAATGACGTCACAACCCAGTCCCCCGAAAACGCGGTCGTGAACCAATAGGTCTGAAAATTTTGCTAGTTCGTGTAAATGTATCGAAAAATAATTGTTCAAATTTAGAAAATTTTTTTGCAGAAGTACTTTAAAATGTATGTGAAATGGTTTCACTCCAAAAAAGTTGTTAGGGTTATATGCACTTTAAAGGTGGATAGACCTTCACCTGAACTTCAGTTGGCAGCAAAATATCCTATTTACGTCATCTTAGGTATAGCGAAAAATTCTGTAGGCTTTAACTTCAGGTTAGAATCAAACTAAAATCACCGAGTTTGGGGGGTTAATCTTAAAAAGCACTCCATGCCACTCCTCTTTCTCACCTTTCTCCCCTCACTTACATAAACAAATGATCTTTTTTTTGAGCCAGTTGTTGACATTTTCAATATAGCGCCCATTCATTTCTCTCGTCTTGAAGAGTAAAAACGATTGACTGTTTATATATTGTGAACCAGTTATTGAAAACTTAGAAAGTTGCTCGTTTTGCTCGTCTTAAACCCAGAAGAAACAAATGATCGTGAGCTTGTTGCCTCGCAAGCCTGAGAGCTCGTCCAGTTCTTCTTTATATGCGACATTTTTTTGTGAAAATTTTGATTCGCGAGGCAGCGATGCAAATATCAAAACAAGACGGATATTTGCCCAATCAGCCTCGCAAGGCAGAACGCACAGCGAATTCCTCTCGTCTGCGGCAAGTTTTTTGTTGTGATAATTTTGCCTCACCAGACAGCTATGTAAATATTAAACACGACAGATATTTGCCCCACAATTTTTCACAAAAGAATTTGCCGCCTGGCGAGGAATTAGTAAAGAAGCCAGCACCCGATTCCTTTCGTTTGCGTCGGGCCTTTCAACTCATTCCAGAAGTTGATATTTTATATTTAGGGTCACAATACTGACTCGTAAAGATCGTCACCCTTTTTAAGTGCCACTTCATGTAAGTATAGGTATATAACGAGTTTATCTGACCACACATCTGTTCATCCACGCTATAAGCCAACGAACTGAGAACAAAAAAGATGTAGTGTATATAACTCGTTCGAACTACTGTTTCCTTCATTGTATTGCGACATGAGAAAAGTTTGAGATCACTCGAGCCTGGTACAAGAAAAATATAGGCTTTAAGTGTGTAAGTGTGACTTGCCGTTCTCCAAAATTATAATTTTTGGAAATTTTGTTTTGCGTTAGTAAGAGGTGACGTGGCCAGACCCTAGTTGTCAATATAAACCAAAACAGTGCCGCCAGTAAATCCATAGGTTTATTTGTTGCTTTTAGGCATTTTGTTATCCATTCTAGTCCGAACTGATTTGTTTATTTGTTTTGCTGACATTCAACCTATTTTTACCATTATTTTCTATTTACGTGCCGGAATTTCGACTGTCGCCGGAAGACCAGGAAGACTGTGGCTTGTGTTGAGAACCGCGGAAATTTCTGACTCGGGGATTTTGTTTAACGCGCGACCGACCCTTCCTTGTAGCTCACTCAAGGCTTATGATATTAGAATTTCAAGTTCGTGCGTTAAAATACTTGTCGTCGCATATCACTAATCCGCTATCTAAGAATACTCGTGTTTTCTCTTGCTTTGACGTTGAGGTAAGGTTAATCGTAAGCAGAGGATTTTTAAATTCCTGACTTCCAAAGCCTGTAAGCCTCTTGCGCCCTCACCTGCGAAATCTGTGATTGGTCGTATAAGAATATTTCCGGATAAAGTTTGCGATAAACCGAAAGAACTACAGCAAGCTCCAAATCCTCAACCCGTATAAACGCTTTTTGTAGAGTCGATTTTAGGTTGGTACGCCGACCACACGAATTTTCCCGAGATTTTTTCCCACTGCGGTACTAACCACAAGACTTAGTCGCACAAAGACTCCCGAGAATTTTTCTCACTGCTTGATGAGAAAACAATGCCCTTATGTGTTTATGTTATTGTTAGCCACATCTACGGCTACAGTTACGCAAGGAGTTATCTCTTGATGAGAAAAAAACGCCTCATGTTTACGTTATTGTTAGCCGCATCTGAGCTCGCTAAGAAAAATCCATTGAAAATAAAATTTCGAAAAGATATTTTCGATTCGTACAAACCTATTGTTTGGGCCGAGCACCGACCAATTTCCATGTTGCAGAATGTCAGTCATTTGTCGAATAACCACTTATCTCGAACAATAGGGCTAGTCATTCAATGTACGAATCTTATGTAATCCGTAACTAAACAGTAAGTGGTATGGGCGCGTAGGCCTTACGACAACCTTTTCTAAAATAGCTGTACATACTAAACAGCACCGTATTCACATACTTGTGGAAACAAGAACGCAGTAGCTACACGCACGCATTGCGGGCCTATTTTTTAAAAATTAAAAGCCGTTCGTACATTGCAAGCCAAATTTCTAGGGCTAACAATCAAATCCTGCGCGTATATAAGCTGAAAATTAGTCCAATAACTTCCCGTAGCACCGGGTAGTTGTTGGACTGAATTCTAGCTAACACAAGCGCGCCAAGATGGTTTTTAAAATCGTTTGTTCAATTTTTGCTGATTTAAAACAGAAGCCATATAGTAAACCTCGTAAGTATTTACCCTTTGTCTTTCGCAAATTCCTCGCTACGCAGGTTTGTACTGTGAAAGACATGAAAGATTTTCCCAGACAAACATTTTCTCGCACTCGGTTGTAACTAAGATATATGTAACTTTCCCCGAAGGCTAGGCTGTTCTTAAACTGTTTCGGGATTTTAGCCTCAAACTATTCTGAAATTGTTTTTTATCCTGGTATTTGCAAATATAGGATAAGGATGTTAAACCGCAGGTCCAGTCTCTCGATCTCCTATCGGGGGACTTAAAAGAACCCACAACACTTGTCGACAATGAGTAGGGTGATCCCGGTTTCGTGGTCTTTCTCTTCTATACTAATTGAAGGCAACTCTAATAAACATAGTTGTGAGACTATCTAAGACCCTCAATACCAGAGTCAACCAAAAATCATCGTTAAGCGCCTTTGAGCTTCTACCTATGGAAAAGGCGCTGTATAAATGCAAACATCACCATTATTATTATTATTGTTGTTGTTGTTATTATTATTATTATTATTATTATTATTATCAATATTATTATTAGTGGATAAGTTGCCCAGAACAGTAAAAAAGGCGCTAGAAAATATGTACAAGGAGCATTCAAGATTTTGTTACCGTTTTTCGGCTGCTTTCATTGATTTAAAAAGATTAATTCCGGTTAGAAATATTGTTATGAACTTACGTTAATATCTCGGTATCTGTACAAGGATTAAAAAAATTCTTAAAATTGTCGGATCAAAATTTTAGCCTGGTGATTGTTCTTAAGGCCGGCGCACACTAGAACTATTAGCTGAGCTAATGGTCAAGTGGGCCTGTGCCTTAATGTGCATGCGTATCGGTGTCAACTTGGAGGAAAAGTTCATTCGTGAATAAAATTATTCAACACGTTGAATAATATGGCACGAATGACCAAAAGTTCTCGAAACGTCCCCGCACACTGGAGAAACTTACTTACGCCAACTGTCACGAATGACCATTAGCTCAGCTGATAGCTCTAGTGTGCACCGGGCTTGAGCTTGTTAAGTTCTTAAATTGTGGTCAGTATATACCTGGGTGATCTTATCAAGTTTGATCTTGTATAAAAATAAGTCTGTAGCCGTCTTTGCGGTGAATGACCAATGATGGCCAAGCATAAGAATTTCCTTACCGGCTCAAACCGCCGCCTAGTTAGCCTAGTTAGTAAGGCACCAGTCTGTCGTGCGGGAGGCCCGGGTTCGATTCCCGGTGCCGGGCCTTAAAACAACTGAGGAGAAGGTGCTGCCTTTGCTCCAACATCTGCAAACGGTTAGACCTTCGCGTCTTCTCGGATAAGGACGTTAAACCGTAGGCCCTCGGAGTCCAGTAATTGGGTTGTAACTCCGACTACCTAAGAGTAGCGAAGCTAAACAAATAAATAAATAGATAAATAAAACAGACCCAAAGCCGCTCGACCACGAATTCCTAGATGGCGCGGTAACTCGTACCCAGCCCCCCGATGAAAGAGCCTGGGTAGGAGGTTGAGCCTTGCCCTGCAAGTGTTCCACGCTAAATGAACATCCAGCCACCTGCAAGCAGGCTTGAGTACTCTGTCATTCTCGTATCTTGTCCTGCATGATACACTAAACGCCGCGAAGAACTACAAAGGGATTCAAGAACCAGCTGCATGGCACAAATTTGTCATTTTAAAACTCAATTTATCCAAGAAAAGTCAACAGGTTCTTGTACGTGAGGTTAGAACACATTTTCTTGATCATTTTGACCAAAAGTCTTGCTAATTGCTTTAGTAGGGGAAATTTATATTACCATAAGTACTGTACAAGTACAATGAAAAAAGCAACAAGAATTAAGATTGAAATCATTTTTGTTTTCTACAATAAAGATGGTCTGAGCTTCATTGTGTCCTTGTATGGCCATTGATAAGATGCTTTGAAATGTATACGCTTCTTTTTTTCGAAGAGCAAAGTTCATAAGAACAGCCAGGCTGGAATTGTTCACAAATTAAGAACAAACTAAGCTATGAGAACAATCACTAGGCTAAATTTTGATCAGACAAATTTGACAACTTTATTTAATCCTTGTACACAGATTGGGATGTGGGTAAACTGATTCAGTATGCCCTCACTTTCCATGAAGTATTCTCTATTGTTATATACTTGGACTTTCGCTCAACAAATCGAGCACTGTGATTGGTTGGTTCTCGGTCACGTGCCTCTGATCAAAACCAAATGTATCCCGACCGGGATACAAATGTGCAGCCGCCTGCCATCTTTGTTTGTTTGTTTTTGCTATATGATTGTTTAAAGTCCCTATCAAGCTTATTATTTTACTTTTTTGATTAAAACTTGTCATATCTGAGCTCAAAATTCGAATAACCAAAGAATATTTCCACGAGTAAGTATGTTTTTTAGTCAAAAAAAGATTGGAATGTGACTTCTGACCGAGCAGGCCGGGGACTGGTAACCTGTGATAAAGCAGCAGTGAGTTATGTGGTTTTTGTTTAAAAAATTTCATTTCAGCTAAAAGATGTCACAAAACTTTTATTTCAAACAATTTCAGGGAAATAATACATTTATTAAAGTTATAACAATGTGACAATTGTATCCGGAATTAAGTTTTTTTAGATAAAAAGATTCTCTGCTTTGTGCCTCGTGCTACGTCATTTGCCTCCTGCTACGTCATCATCGCACGCTTCAAGTCTAAAAAATGTAACAGGAACGGCGAGAAAAGGTTTTATTTTCGAAAACTACTATTATTAAGGGTTCTACCTTTTATTTGGAACTTAAAAAAATAAGCTTAATAGGGGCTTTAAGGGAAGTTCTAAATATATAACAAAGCACTTAATGTATATTCCCTCGGGAAACAAGTTAGTTTTGTTTTCCCTCGAGTCCTGATATATCCCAACTCTCGGAAAACAAGACTAACTGTTTCCCTTGGAACTATACAATAAGTGTATATTGATCACGCACGGCGATAAGATCGAGCTAAGAAACACAAACACGTATTTCTCAGCGCCTTTTAATTGTTTCGAGTAACTCGTCCACTTTTTGGAAATATCAGGAAAAAAGAACAATTTAAGAACATTAATCGCCAAAACGTTTACTAGAACACCCTAGTCTCAGCCAAAAGTTGCTGGTTCTTTTCATAAAAAGGCGTATAGTAAGACTGCACCCGCACATTCCCCGGCTCAACTCAACACTACAGAAAAAGGCGACATGGCAAGGTTAAGTTTTGGCGAGGGTAAAATGCAATTCCATCCAGGCAAGGATAAAACTGACAGCGTCAACGTCTAGATGTTAACCTTAAACTCAAAATGAATCGGCAGGATTTTTAACAATATTTATCGTTGCTTACAGTATAGGCAAAGTGATCGGATAGGAAATTAATCTAAATAGTCAACTTATGTTATATATCTTCATAATCTGCCGTGCATTGCTTGGAACTTTGCAAGAAGTTGTTTAAAACTACAATATAAATATGTTAAGGGAGCCGTTGCCCAAGGCATCAACAAAAAACTGCTGTATCTCGGTTGCTCTTTCGTTCTTGGTTACCATGGTAACAGTATACATTGTAGATTACTAAATTGTAGATTAAAAGATTCCTGATAAAATCTTAGGAAAAGTTACGAAGTTTCATCAATATTCTCTGAACCGTACAGAAAACAGGGTCAAAAAATCAATCCCCCCAGCCCCCCCACCCCCAATAGGCTAGATTACCTCTGACGTTTGGTTTCGTAACTTAAAACATTACACTCCTCCCCTCCAGGGCACTGAACTAAAGCGCCGAACTACAAGAAGCCTAATTGAAAAAAATATGTATCGAGGCACACCTGAAGCTAAATTTCTATTTAACAACTGACCGAAGTGTATTGGCCCCACCAGTGCCGCCTTTCTGGCGACAATAGATCACATCCACCTCATTCTAATATCAAACAAATGGCCACATTTTCGGTTTTTCTTCTAGAATTAGACCGGTTGCTTGAGGCTCTCTGTCTACGAACCGTGAAAAACATAAATAAACACCATAATTCTTTAAAGCATAACAAAGGAGCAAAACACTCTGTTAAATATAAAACAGTTGTTCGACGTAAGCAAAATTACTGCAATGCGTTCGTGGGTGAGTGACCTCAAAAAAGCGCGAACGAGTCAGGAAAAAAAAGACCGTTCAACAAATGAGAAGAAATACCACAAGTAACTAATTGAGGATCTTTAATTCTAAACTAAATATAATGGAAACACACAAGGACTTAAAATTACTACGTGATTACTGTTATAAACAAATTAAAACACTATAGTTTATTTATCCGTGTAGACTATAGGTTCATATATTTATTCATCTTATCTCGTGGTATTATATATATATATTTTGTTTATTTTTAGTCTACGCATAGCCGCTTAATTTTCATGTTATTTAGTAACAGCTGTTAGATTAGCTGAGTGTACGTATGCACGCAAGCTAATTTATTTTCTGTAGTAAAAATTTATATTTAATGATGGTCAAAGCTTGTTTTTGTTCTTGAAATAAATTTACGACGACTGCATTAAGCAAGCCGATTTCTCAAAGACATCAGTAGTTTGCTTAGCCTTAAGGAAGGGAAGCAGTTTTCGCGAATGTAGTTAGCCTCATAAGTGTGACATATCACATAATATTTATATCGTTAAAGAATCTTTATACGCTTTAGATGATAACACCGACTTTACCATCGCACACGAGACTATGGAAGGGGAATGGTTAGCAACTAACAATTTCAACATTTTCAGAGTCAAATTACGCCGAGTGATGTGGACGAGCTGCAACACAAAAAAGTTATTTTCTCTATTTTTTTCTCCCCTCAAGAAAAAAGAAGCTCTTTCATTTTTTGAATCGCTCGAGGCTCGTTTAAGTCTTAATGACCCAACAATGCCTACGTTTGTTACACTAATGAGCTCAAATAGTATTTTCTTAAACGTTATATTAAGAAAGACAAAGTTTTCTCACACCCACTGTAACCAAATTTGATAAGTTACAACTATTTATAAACTC
This sequence comes from Hydrozoanthus tunicans, assembly GCA_026413305.1. Taxonomy (NCBI): domain Eukaryota; kingdom Metazoa; phylum Cnidaria; class Anthozoa; order Zoantharia; family Hydrozoanthidae; genus Hydrozoanthus; species Hydrozoanthus tunicans. Next base: position 50,300 of record JAOBAT010083751.1, read on the forward strand.
TTACAATTTTAAATTCAGATTTTATGATCAACTTCCGCGGAGTGTTGTGTATTGGACATAGAATAACATTGGAGGGGCATCCAAATATTTGTTCAAAGATGGCTTTAAAACGTCAAACATGAACTTGTTTTAGTCGTGTGTTCAGAGACCGTGGAAATATTCTATCAGTTGAGTTGAGTTATCTTGATTTCATCAATGAGTAATTAAATGGGTGGGTGTTTTGTCTCGTGACAACCTTATTGTGAACGAAACAAATACGACCAACGGTCGGTATAACGCTTTATCGCATAACTTATTAAAACTCTGACGCTCATGAATCCAAAGCTTTGTTTCAGTTATTTCATGAAATCTCACCTGCAACAGACGTCTTGAATTAATTTACCCAAATACCGTATTCATAGTAGTAGTTTGCCTTTCTTCGTTATATTAACTCCGACTGGTTGCGCTTTCTTTGAACTCATATTCCACTGAAGGATTTTGAAATACATTTCTTGTGAATTGTCGTAAAAACATTGTCAAATTAAGGTTTAATTAGGAGGAGTTCCCGTACTGATGTCTTAACATTTCTTGTCGTTGATATTGGCAATGAGAAATTTGAACCAAATGTTGGACTATCAGAAGTCTGAAAACGTTATCTTTCTAGTGATCTTAATTCCTCGTGAGAAGGATGTCTCGTGCTCCTCAGACGAATCTGTTTTATCCACAAACAAATGTTGAGTGGCTTAAATAGATATAACAAAACAATAAATAGTAAATAATTTAATTTAAGCTGTTCCAGTTACATAAATACTGTTTTGATAAATTGTTAATCTCCACTGCACCCACTGTCCTACTTACTTCTTTTATTTTTTTAAATGATCTTTTTCCAGTTTTTTGTACGCATACAAGGCTTGTCCCGCTGACTTACTCTTGTTGCTATGTTTACAATCTATTGTAATTCAATAAAGAGAAATTTTAGGGTGTTCCTATGTAAAAATCAATTTAAACAGGCGATTGAAGTATACGTGCACTGCCAACTCCTGCAAGTGTTTCTTTTTACCTACAAGTACTGAAAAACTTTCTACATCAAAGCCTTGTAAACTCATTGTCTGTTGAAATTCACCGGTTTAGTTTTCAGTCAGGCAGTTGACCTTTGCGATACTTGTGTTAGCATTTAGAAACTTGCAACTCAATGCGGCCATCAAACTAAAAAGCAAAAAATTAAGTCTAAATTAAAATCCATCAAATTTACCGTGAACAACTTTAGCGATCAGAAGTAACTAAATTTTATTTTGCATTATAATGAAATCTATAATGAACCACAAGACCTCAGTAATGCTTGCGGAATTTTTTTTTTGTTTTAGTGATGATTCGAAGATATTCAAGAAGAAATTAGTAGAAGTAACATTTTGAATAAAAATAGATGAATGGTATGTTTCACTTATAGTGTGCAACTTTACGCACTATTTTTTGCGTATATGGTTGGTATTAGAAATAGTAGATGTGAGACGTCCACCGAAATACTAGATAATGATCTCCAAAGAAAATGGCGGACGGAAGTACGTTTCGGATCACGATACTGAAAAAGTTTGCTCTGAAAGCAGGGGATATTTAAAACAGCCTGAAGAGTTTCACTGTTTTACGCCATTTACGACATTTTCTAGTTGACAAACTGTCAAAATTCGTTTGTTATAAATATTACTTATCAGGCTGCTCACGCGTGAATCTCGCCACGGACGCTAAGTGATTCAAGTAGTGTCTGGATTGAAGTGTTTTTTTTTCTCAAAGTTCTTTCGTTTTCTTGAAAGAAACAGTTGCCTCGCTGGTATATACTAAACACTTATTCTATTTCAATTTCGTCGGCCAGATAGTGGCTTTATGAATATCAGTAGATCTAGATATTCTGCCACGGCTATCTACACCTTTTTTATAAGAACAACTTTATAAGAACAACGAGGCTCAGATTGGCCAAAATTTAAGAACAATTTAACTTTAAGAACGAGCTGAGGCTCGGGCTCGATAGCTAATTTTTTTTTTTTTTTGAAAACTTTACGTACCGAACTTCGATCTTTACCTGAACATTAAAGATTAAACAAGAAATGCTACGCAGTTTATAATCACTGGAAAATGTCGGCTAATCTAGGATTAATTCGCAGGGATAAATTGACCAAAGCCGTTTTCATATACAGTCATAAACAAAGCAACACTTTTGACTTAGTTTTCCTACGATTTGAACATACATAGAAATAAGAACATTTTAAGAACAATTTGAGGCTCAAATCCCAAAAAAATTAAGAACAATGTTGCTGGTTCTTATTAAAAAAAAAGCGTGTACCTCAATTGAAATAGACTAAGTGTTAATACCTCGTGGTTATACGCGTTTCATGTTTCTTGTGCAGGCCACCTTGAGGTGTGTGGACATATTTAAGTTAACTTAGCCGTAATTAAAACGCTTAACTGCTTTGAATTTGGTTAGTTGGCGGTAGGTCAGCATTCCTAGACCACCTTTACACAGCTTATGGGCATGTGTTTCTCGAACGAAAGACAGAGCTAATCTCAATATTAGGTGTTCTGATGTTGAAATTTTTAAACAAACAAACCTCGAGTTGTTCGGACCAGAATATTCTGTCACTTGAAACAAAGCTAGAAGCGAAGAAAAACTTCCCAGACACCGCTGAAGTTTGAATAATTGAATTTATCGAGACGGAAATTGCAAACAGTCGAGAACATGGCTCAGAACTTCACTTCCAACAGTTTCCATATGTCTTTTTGTATACGTGCATGTATATTAGATTTATCTTCACTGAGTTTTCCAAGCCGCTGAGAAAAATAACACACCGTTTAGTAATAGCGATACATTTCTTTCATCTAGTGTTTTACCGACAAAACTTTCAATATTGAACAACTGTTGATCGTTTTACAAAAATACCACTTGTTCGCTACCTTTAACCCTGAGGTGCCAAGGAACTGACAGCATCGAAAGTGGTATTTTTTTGCTGTCGTGTATCACAACACGAAAAATAAACTGCCTTTCGACAATCTTCCAATCGTTCATGGACTTATTTAGAAAACGTCAAGTAAGTTCATGACCGCAAATTTCAGTGGCGTGAATAAGGAAATCAGGGGTAGATTTTGAAATTGTACATCCGGAGTTCTTGACAAAGGCGCGGTGTTAAACGATTACGTCAGCGTGACAAGTAAATATCACTCGAAAACGAGTCGGCCGACGCAGCACAATCTGCATTAGAATAGTAAGGGTTTCATTCTATTTCCTGTCTTGCTTTCTACTTAGCATGATAGATGAGAGGAAGTCAAATTACGGAGAATCCATTTGATAGAATTTCGCAGTCTCAGAGTGCCCAAAAGTAAGGATTGCAAGAAAATATTCGAATTCAGGAATTCAAGTGAGTGACCGGTAGGTCTGCCCCAATTCCCTTACGTACATTGTTTGCTCGCTTTTCCGCTTCAGTGACTCGACCAACATCTGTTCGTGAGAGATTTTTTTGAGCCACACACATCAAGTCAGTCTTAGTTATTTATTGTTTTTATGAACGCTTGTTACTTTGCAAGATAGTTAAAATATACGTCTTGTAAGTAAAACAACGGTATTTTACCATTTTGCTTCTCCAGCAATGGAATTTTGCAGCGAATACCATGGTATGATGGCCGCGCTTAAATTTGGCTAGCGAACACAACGTGGTTAATCGCTCAGGTTTTAACGGCTTCAAAGTATTACTGACGTCGGCATGTCCGCTTCGGTAAGTTCCGGAATATTCGGTTTTGTTTTTATTGTTTAACAGAAAGGGAGAGGTGTTTGACAGAGTAGACGTGGTAATTCTGTTGTATGGACTATGGTATGTGCCCGGTATGTCATGTGTAAGGGACTTCAACATCTGGTCTTCAGAAAAGTTTAACTAACAGATTGAACGATTTTTGTTTTGCAAACACTACGCCGATGTTTCTAATTGTCATCTTTGGGTGAATTGTGGCTGTTTTAAATATACCACAAAATGGTCACTTTCACTGAGGTAGGTTGCTTCACTTTCGCGGTTTTGCACTTATTAATATTTACATGAGTAATTACGAATCTCGACAGTCTATTTATTCGTTTTTTAACGTGATCGAGATCTCGAACTCTGTAGAGTTGACAATTGGGAATTCGGTACGGTTCGGTACACCGTACTTGCCATAACACTCTCGCGATGTACAACAAGATTTTCTGTTGAATCAGCCTTTAGAAAACGCTTTTGTTCGGATTTTGAATAATCAATCGTCTCTTTACTTCTGTCGTGAGTTACTGTTGTATTGTCATCTCTATCGTCCATTCATTTACGTGTTTTGCAGGCATTAATTTTTAATAGTTTTTAATCGATGCTGCATCTATTTGGCTGCTCAGACCTTTTTATGAATTCATAACAACATGCGATGAAGCTTTTCAGTATAATGTGGTTTTTAGAATCTTGTTTAACTCTGTTTCGATCGTTCTTCATAATAACTTCTGTCTACAGATTTTAAAAATTGTAAGTTTGTTCTGTTCTATTTTAATCATATTTCGATTTTTTGACATATAACCTAATATGGCAAACGAATATACGTTACTCAGTTCTAAAAAACTGTCTGCCAAAGTTGTTGATTTTTTTGCATCTTTTTGTTAGCCAACTGGCCAGCGAAGGATGTCGCGTACGTGTCATCACGAAGATTTAGGCTGGTTACTAAAGGATACCAAATTGAAAAATAATGAGAAAAAAAATGTAAATGAACGCATCATTGATATTGAAATATTAGTGACAACATTACTTCTTCTATTAATAGAAATATAATAGCTATGGCTCCCCTGTTTTATTTAAGTAATAAGTTACTAATGTATTTTAATCTTGAAATAATTATATTTATAAGGGGCTGTTTATGAATTCAAGAATTCTTAGTATTAATATATATGTGCGTGCTTTAGCACATTACATAGTTAAACAAAAATAACTAAAAAATGTGTCATCGTATTGTGTGGTGCATGTTCTTAATATTACAGTGTAGAAACAAGTTACAAGATTCTTTCTATTTGGAAACTTTTATCCTTAAGTGTTTGACTTTGATGAAGAACAGATAGACATAATGACAGATATTAAATGTGCATGGTTCCTATTTAAGGTTTGTAGTTTAAAATTTTTGAATTTCCAACTTTTTGTTTATAGGCTTGCAAATTAGCTGGTCAGCCATCACAGCAGTACATTACTGTATACCTTGCTAGTCTGCTGTTTTTTTTTATTGGTTATTCATGATCATGAAATCCAAAGGATTAAACAAGCATTTTATCTTCAAGCACAAGAAGATCAGTTTGTATAGACCTTTCCTCATTTTGTTTTATTTTCAAAATGTTATCTATATGTACCAACAAGCAAAAGATTATCCTTACTGGTTGAAAAAATTCTTTGCAATTAGTAGTCGGCTGAGTTGACGATTGGTGTGTAATAAGAGTAGATGATGAAAAAAAGCTGTGAGAAATCAATATTTTTATAGAGAAATGTACATTGAGAACCAAGTTTTTGCACCCAAACATACAAATGTCTACTTTTTCTCAATATCATGAATGGAGCTGTATGTTGCAAATTTCAACCTATTACAATTAAAAATGGTAGTAATTGTCATAAATGTTAGGAGCTCTTTTCCACTGTTCTATTGGTTTTCAGACCTTTATATTTCAATGTCAAAAGTTTTGTTCGTGTGCGTGACTTAACCCGTAAACAATAGTCTGATTAAAGATGCATGTCTGTTGGGGATATAGCCAAGTTTATACCCTAGACAAACTTCAGATATGGTGGTGAATTGACTGCCATAAAAGTTAAAACAACAGGTGCACATAATACAAGTAATCATTGTGGTATAAGTTCAAACTGCAGCTAACTGTTTTTATTTCTAGAAATATTCATTTATAATAACCATGTCAAGAGCTTCCAAGGGTTTCATTGCGTGCAACAGGTTGAATAGCCTTAAGAATATCTAAGAGCTCTTCCTGTTCATTATTGATAACAGGTGACAAGAGTTTTTGAAAAAAGATAAACATTTCACTTTCCTGTTCAAATTTTGTGGCAACATTATTTTATGAATTATAATATATCATCAACATTCCCTGCTTTTTTATTTTATAGTTTTCAAATTTTGCTTTCTGATTTACCCTGTAAATTTGTTGTATGTGTTTATTGATAGTACTGCGAAACCAGAACTGATAACACGACACACTGACTTGCATACTATAGCTAGTCATTCCTTATCTTTTGAGATTTAACACTAGTACTGCTTGCCAATTTTCTTGAAACATTTCTAAAAATAATACATTGAGTATAGAAGCTTTCCAGGGCAGATTTTATTGCCTTTGTCAGGTTGCGTGACCTCCTTAACATTTTGAAATATTCCTTCAAGTTGCATTGATGACAAGCATCTGCAGTTTCAAAACGAAATTCGGATGTCATAAAACAATACTGGCATTTCACTTTTTACCCTGGTTTGAAAGGTAACATTGCATTATTTATAAGTTTTACATTAGCATTCAGTGTTTAAAGTCATCTCTACCTACACTCTAGGCCGAATTATGAATTCATGAAGTCAGATTCTGTCTTAAGTGGCCACTGTACTTCGTGGGGGGTATACATATAAATATTTAATGGTTTAGAATGGATTTATGTTTAGCAATCGAAACAAGTCACCATCTTATTACCCTTATCACGATTTTTGTTGTCGAATATCATTTTCTTTGAACTGTGGCAATGTTCCTGTTAAGTTGTAATGATTATTGTAATGGTGCCTTTTTGTCTGGTAAGCATGTTGATAATAAGAAGAAAATAGATAGAATCAGAATTATATAACTGCAAAGATCTAATACGATTATAAATCATAAGATGTTTACAATAGCTTCTCTGCATTTAATACAAATACCAAGTTTTCTTTCCAATACTCTAAATAAATAGTTTTTTTTGTGACTCGTATATTCATTATGCCCAAAGGCAGACTTTGCAACTGCAGTTACCAAGTGACTATAAGTTCTATGTTCTGTTTTAATGCCCAAGACACAAAGTTCAGACACAGTTCATATTTACATGAGCAAGAATCTGAATAAAATGCGAAAGAGTACCAGCAACACTTGAGTTGGGTTAATTAGCTTATTTCTAGAACAGGGAGTCAGAAATTACTTTCCCCATTTATTAGGGACCAGAGATTAGCTATGCCTTAGTTGTCTACCATTGAAGACCAGGGATAAAAAGATGCAACTGCTTAGTCATCAATTATGTATGAAAGCCAACTGTTGAATCATTAAACCATAATTTTGGAGAAAACTCATTGACTACATGTTCCTTACATTTAGTACATATTACAGATGTGATCAAAGACAAAATATTAAAAATCAAACAGAACAAAATCTCTGGCAAGTCTAAACCTTGAGGTACAACAAATTGACTTTCATAAATTTAGGAAAAGCTAGTGAAATTAATTCCAATTTCTCCTTAAGTGGTTTGCAAGGTTGGAGTGATGTGTTGAGTGTTGAGTTCAACTAAAGACTGTGCAGTAATTAATCTATCCTTTAGTTGTTACCTTTATGACAGCAGAAGCTTTTACTCGGGTATCAACAAAATTTTAATAAGTTGGTTCTGTAGTCTTTGGTTGCATGACAACAAAGTAACTTCACAACATGTAAAAAACATCTGTGCTCAAGTTATGCCCATAGGGAAAGGGGTGTAACAGGTGCACTCACAACCCCCCTAGTTCCCCACTTTTTGATGACCAACTATATCAGCAACTTTATCCTTTATGTTCTTCTAAATCTGCTTCGAAGTTAAAGTTTGAAGAAAATCCAAGTATTAACATGATAAAAGCTTAGTAAGTTGTATTAAAACATTTCTTAGTTAATCAGTAAGATGCCCAAAACTTTTTTATTCACTCATCTCATGACATGCAATATTGGGTTTTATGACTGTGAGTGAAGGAGCTGTGTGATTGAATTGTCTTGTATTGACTGATAACGAGGAAATAGGCATACCTATATCCTGAATGTAAGCCACATTTCCGTTAAGATACATACCACATCTGATGATGTTTTAAAAGCCAAATTATTGTTCTAATCACATATTTCAGAAAATATTTTTGCCCTCAAACTTGTTTGTTTGACCACTAGAGATGGACGGTACATAACAAAATCCCAGAGACAGTATTTTAGCTGCTTCCTTATGATCTGAAAAGCTAATAACAGGAAAAATATCACTGTTGTATCCTTCAGCAATTGAACTACATTAGGAGAAACTTAATGTAAGATATTCTAATCTTTGTTTTGTTAAGTTTTTTGTGAACCACATAAAACTTCTAAGGTTGATCATTTTCACAAAGTTATTAATTCAAGTTTTGGTGAAGATTGTTTTTGTTAAAAATATTCATTTAGAAACATTTTTTCTCCAAAAAATATATCTGCCCTACTATCTTGTGATTTAAAGAGTCTTGTCGTTTTAAAGAGCTCTGAGACGGACGAGTGTCAGTGAAGAAGATCTGGTCTATTGTTTTAACTGTTAGCAGTTTCAAAACTTCTTCAATGTTTTGCTTACCTCAAGAAATTTTGTAAGGATGTCAAGAATGCTAAAATTTTTGTTTCAATATTCCAACACCTAATGATTCGTGTAATGACAATATTGGAGTTGGAATTTTAGAACCAGTTTGTAGTTTCTCAACCGAGCTGTGACAATTGTCAACTGTAATTTGCTGTTTCTTTAATTTGACAAATCTACCTAATTACTATTTTGTTGATTGAAGGGAATCAATGCTGATTAACATCTGTTTTTTTCAACTTGTTCACATTTTATTTTTCTAATTGTCGTAATTGTAAAGGATGGATTAAGTCCATCTCCTTACACTTCAGTCGTGAATTAATTACAAGGCGTTTTTGTTTTCGTTTTTCAGTTCCATTGATATATTTTTTTTTGTAAGATTTATACCTAGTGACACAGGTCAGAATTAAATATGAAAAACTCTCACCCTTTACGTGTTGAAAATGTTTTTTTTTTTGGTGTAATAAAAAGACATCGCTGGTTATGTAGGCATTGTGTATCAAATGCGTTGAAAGAAAATATTGTGACAAGCAAGCATTTAAGCTCATGTTCTCTAAGACTTATTAGCTTTTCAGGTGTGTATACACTCATATTTATATCTTTGTGTACTGACAGTTTCAGAAAGTAGTTGTGTCTCATATTTTGTGGATAGCTGAATGCAGTCAAATGCTGAGTTGTCTCACAGTGTATCAGCATTGCATGACAAACAGTTGGTCATTTTTACAGCTAAATCTGTTGCCAGGGGCATAATCAGTTCAAAACAGCAGTCTTCACTCACTAGCCAAGTTTGCCAACCTTAAAGCTGTTTTTCAGACTTAAGCCATGTTTATGACATATGTAAATCGTTTTAACTTCAGATGAATTCTAATAAGGTGCAGATTTACAGTATGTGCTGCCGGGTTCTGTTACTTCAAATCATAAAAACTGAAGTTTCTCAAGTACTATTATAATAATTCTGATACAGCTATACAGTTTTTGGTCTAAAATACTAATTATACGTCTGTTTGCAAAATCTTAGACAAAGTTGTATGTATATTCGCATTAACAACTTTAATTTTCTTATTCTGATAGCTTTAGCTTTGTGAGGAATAAAAAAACGAACACTGCGTACTCAAATAATTGTCACTGAATTCCCTTGGGATTGATTGATGTTAGAATTCTGATAATACGCTTTGTCTTGGTATGAAAACTATGTTCTTATTGGAAGACAGATGATGCCAACTTCACATTATATTGTGCTACAGCTAATGTTTGTATTTATTGTAAACGTTGGCTTGGTTTGGGGCTTCAAATTGTGCCATGAAGGTAGTGTTAATGTTATTGTTTCTTGTGCCTGCTCTTGTCGCTGTTTATGATCTAATTTTATTGATATTGCTATAAGACATAGGGAAATAGATGTAGTTAAAAACTTAAACTGAAAAAGACATTTCACCGTCATATAAACAGTGTCTTTATGATCCACTATGCTAAGTCGTGCTTTGTGATTTTGCGTGTAGTTTTTACTTCTGTGTTTATTCTACGGCTGTTGCATCTCTTCTGTTATTGATTCTAGAAGACTGGGTTGTTCTGACAAAACTAATTACTTAAAGTGGTTAAAACTGTGAGTGGATTAATTGTGGTATGTGTTAGCTACATCTGTAGGTCAGAGCCAGTTGATGGAAAAAATCATTTACAAGTCTGAGAAGATACCTCCAACAGATAACCATCATGAAATAATTAATCTGTTTATCGTTCTCTTTAACCCAGTAACTTAAAAGAAAAACCCAGTTAATTATGAACTTTTAGAGAACACCCTGGCCTTGTATGGTGGTACAGTACACATTTTTATTCTTTTGGCCTAAACCTCTGATGACATCGTGGGATGTAATATAACACTTGGAAAACAAGCTAGTTTAACTTGCTAAGTGGACGGACTGAGATCAATAATGCACAGTGATGGCATATTAAGCTTCAGCAAGGTAGCTAGTCTGTTATTGTAGTTATGGGAAAGAATTTTAATTATGTGGTCTGTTTAACTCAGCTCGCCGCTGGTATGATCATGAGTGCACCTTGTTTGTCAGCGAAGTAATATCTTTGAAAGAGCTAACACAGTTGGTCTTTGTTGCCATTCTGTGATTATTATCAAGCAGCCATCTTTGTAATGAATTCGAGCTATTGTTTCGAGAGGCTTGCACTCTCATTTTTAATTATCCGCCGTTATCAAATGTGAAATCTTCGAGCTCCACGAAACGTCACTTTTTTCATCTTGATCAAATCTGTCGTATTTAAAGACATAATTGAAATTCCAGAAGGCTTGTGCTGTGACTTGAAGCATGTATGATGGATAACGTGAGTAAGAGAAATGATTCAGATATCTGCTTCTCAGTCCAGATGTCTGTTTGTTAAATAATCTGCTTCAACAAATTAATTTTTGCATGTTTTCACTCTCTAATCTCTTGAATACACTCTTTGACGTTCTATTGTAGTTTTCTATCCATTCATACAACTCTTAGTTTTATTGAACGTTTTGTTGAATATAAGAACTCATTCGGGTTTCTTGTCTTAAGTCTTTTAAAGTTATAAACACTACTGGGAGCTGGTTTATTGTCAGGTCGGAGATCTGTTTCATGTATAGATTTGACAACGAACCCTCTTAAAAGCAGGATTGTAGATAATATTAAGTTTTACATTTCGCGAAATTTGCAGGTAGTAAGACACAAGTTGGATTTATAATTGAATTTTCAAACCAGTTCTATCAATCGCGTACAACCCAACTTGCTTTTACTAATTAATTCACTATTTATAAACTGAAGAAACTTGAATTAAGTATTGTTGTTAACTAGTATTTCAAATGATTGGCAAAAAGTTCACAAAATAACTAATGGCAATCTTAAAGTATTAAATATAACAAAGAAAGTATACAGAGACATTTTTGGTCATTATTTGTCAGGTATGTGTCAGAATGATAACTTTGTAATTTTGTATGTGTACGGTTCATGTCACATCTTCTTGTGACGTAATTTTTCCTCAAGGTTGTTAAAGATTTGTAAAAGATAATAAAATTTGTCCATTTTTATTAACCAAAAAACGATGAAAAATTAAGTTTTGTAAATTAGTAAAGCTGGCGATAAAACTGAGAGTTCAAAAATATAATGCATGTTTATTCCTTCTGAAGCTGATTTTCTAACAACAAACTAAAGAATATGAAATGATTCTCTTAATAAATTAACTTATGTAATTAAAGCAGACAAAATGTCTCATTTTCACTCTTAAAGTCGTGTAAATTTGTGCCAACTTGTGCGTTAACTGTGTCGCATTTCTTATTTCAAAGTGCTTAAATTCGAAAGGTCATCACGTTAGAATCCGACCGCGAAGGCTTAAAACAATAATCTTTTTAGTTGGTCGCTAACGAGCGAGTTTGTAAACCCGTCTTTTCTAAGCTGTATGCAACTTGCGGGTGGCGAGGATTTTGAAACGAATTGTAGATTCGGGTGTCTAGCCAGTACGACTCAAGCGATAAAAGATTATCTCAGGTTTTAACTTGATAAAAAAATAATGTTCGCAGTGGTAAAATAAGAGAAAAAGAAGTAATAAGCTTGTCAGGGTTCGTACGGGCCCTGGAAATCCTGAAAAACCCTGGAAAAAATTTGAAGCCCTGGAAATCCCTGGAAACCCCTGGAAATTTTTCATTAAAGGCGTGGAAAATTTTATAGAATCTTCTTGAAAAAACTAGATTTTCCAAATTACGCATTGTTTTTCGGTTCAAGTAACAACTAAGACTTAGAACTTAATTTTTGCATGTCGTTGTTATATATAGTCCAATAAATAGAAATTTACATGACATTTTTTACTAAACCGTTGTTTAAACAGGTGGTTTTGAACGTTAATGTTTTTATTCTCGTTTTAAAAAGTCCTCGTGGAAAAGCCCTGGAAAAAAATAAAAATGTAGCCCCGGAAAACCCTGGATTTCTTAAGTTCTGAAGGTGTACGAACCCTGGCTTGTGTTTAAATGATTTTAGGCTACCTGTTTAGGGTGAGTACGTTTGGGCCTCTTCCATGATAGGAGTATATGGATATTTTGGAAAATAAAACTTAACACTACACTCTTTTTTTATAAGAATAGTGTTTTTCAGACTCAGGCTCAAGATTCTTAATTTTTGGCGTTTTGAGGCTGAAAATGTTCTTAAAATATTCTCAGTATACAGGTCAGCAGAATATGTCTGCCAGCGCATGGTGTTGCCTTCCTGAGTCTCCAGGTGATAGCATTTATTCATTGTGCAACATTCTGCTGCCATTTATGAGAAAGATCTATTAAAGGTCTAAAGAATAGTTTTGTGTTTAAAAAACTTTGGTCACTTACTGAACAGACCTGTCACGAACTTCGTGCAGAGGAGTTATATGGGCGGCTAAACGGTTACTTACAAGTACACAAACAAATTGTCGTTTGGCGGCATTTTTTACGGAAAATATTTAGAATTTCCAAATATTTAAATTTTAGTGTAAACGTATTTATATGTTGCACGAAATTATATTCTTAACAAAATC
>JAOBAT010083752.1:0-42400 GCA_026413305.1 Hydrozoanthus tunicans
AGTCTGGATTTGAAGACTTCAAGGCTAGAACTGTTTTTAATAGCAACTGGAAGCTGGTTCCAAAGTTTTGGCCCTGCAATGGAAAATGCTCGATCAGTACCCAGAACATCATTCTAGCCTCGTTTTGAATAACATACTCAGTTTCATTTGAATAAACCAATGAAACAGCACAACAAAAGTTTTTTTCATTCATATACCTTTGCTTCGAACACATCCACTTCTTTTTGGTCCAGGGGGTCCACTATTTCCCACGCGATCAGAATAACAACATCCACAACCACAATTCCGGCTATAATCGCCAGGAGATACCAATCTGACATCGGTCCAAGCTGTCGGGTTTATTCAACGTATAGAAAACAATTTTAGAAATGGTATTTTTTATCTATAACTCTCGATAACAAACTCTTCACTATGGAAAATCTGAATGCTGCAACTTTCGCAGGTTATGGAAATGTCGACCTCACCCTTAAACTTGCAATCAACCTATGTGTACTCACTCTACGGAACTCATCTAGCACTAACTTATATGTTGTGTCCCCGGTAAATTCTGCCAAAGTTGATTTATTGCGCACGTTTTTCAAGTGTTACTGAAGTAGAGGCTAAAACAATAACTTGAATCAGTGCAACATGTTTAACCTGATAATTTAGCCTAACGCCTTCTGCCTTATGAATTTTAGTGGCTGAAGTTCCAACAGTTGGCTGTCGATCTCCCCCACAAAATCTTAAAAGAGGTTTAGTGCAACGCGTGACCTTGTAGATTTTTATCAAGTCAAAAGTTCGTCAATAAACTGACATACCCTTATCTTTAGCCGCTTGTTCGTGCAGATTTTATAGATTCGCCAAGTCTTTACAAACATGGCTCCAAATGCAAATGAAAAACCAACCGACAGAATCCAGGCACGGCACTGTAGGGAAACAAACCGTGTGAACATTCATTGTTATTCTGAAACTATCACGATATTAAGCCTAGTTCTAGCCAAATATTTTAATACCACCAAGTCGCGAAAGTTAATGATCAAACTTGTTACTTTTATACTTAGCAACCCATGCCATGGGAAACCATACTTTGGTGGGAGGGGGCGGGGGAGGCTGTCATTTTTAGGTGCAAAATTCTGTTAGGAAAGAATATGACTATACTGATAGATAAGATGAAAGAAAAGCTCTCTCTGTATAAAAAACCGATATTATTGAGCAAAAAATAATGATAATGATCAAATGATAATAATGAAAAAATGATAATAATACTAATTAGAAATATCATAAATAATAATAGCAATATTAACAACAACAACAATGTAAAATAACATTAAAACAATGGAGGGGAGTGCTTTTTCCCCTACAAGCAATGAGGAATTGTAACATTGTTCTTCCTCTTCTTTTTCTTCTCCGTCATAGTATAAAGAATATGCTAACTGCCTTAAATAAAGCAGATTACGAAAGTTCGGGGTGGGTTATTACGAATCTTTTGTGAAGACTTGAATCTCAGTATATGCGATACTCAAGTGGTCATTTGGTCTCAAGAGCACCTGGATGATGGTCCAGAAAATGGACCTAAATCGAACCTAAAGTTTTCCTTAATGTGACAGAGTTGTGGCACCTGTAAGTACTCACAAAATAAACTCGTGATTAGATTTGATAAGTAAATTATCAACGCCGTAAATGAAGTTGAGAAGCTGACGTTTCGAGCGTTAGCCCTTCGTCTGAGCATCTCTAATCACGAGTTTATTTCTACTCGCCGATGCATTAAACAGTTTTTTTAAAACTATTCACCTCGAGAACTCACAAAATACCCTTGTTAAACCGAATAATGATAAGAATAACAATACATCTTTTTGCTCGAGTGCGCTTTACAAAATAATACAAAGGAACTTTTGTATTGAGGGTCTTAGATAGTCCGTTATATATATATATATATATATACGGCTTACAGTACCTTGCATATTATCTTGAAGACACCTTTATCAGCGACGTGTATGCCAAAAAGAAACACCGTGGACAGGCACATTATACAGCCGAACATTATGATGTTGTTGAACGTGGGAGCCGACAAGCGTATGAACCTGCAGATCACAAGCACAATGCGCATGCGCATGTCACTACATCTTTCAGTCGTTTCTTTAAGAGTGATATTTTACAGTTATATACCTCCAGCAGAATAGCGTACTGCTGTTTGTGGCAGTTGAAACTGCTATCGCTTTTGCTTTTTGTTGCTGTGCATAACGAAGCTTCGATTCCATTCACTATCAGTTTAAGTTCAATTTAGTATTAGAAGTTTGGCTTCATTTGTCAGGACTGCGTGTAGAGGACAGCGTAGAGGACGCGGAAATTTAAACCAATCAAAAGAAAGATAAAGCTTACCCCAACCTTACATCAACCAACCACAAACCTTGTTTAGTTTTGTCCTCAACACGAAGAAAGACCCCTTGTTAGACCTGCTACACTTTTTATTTATTGTTCATCGATTTTATCAGTACGATACATTAACAAAACAAGAAAACAAGACTAAAAAGATGAAAACTATACTCAAAAACACAAGGACGCGGGGCACCCGCAACGGGCGAGAGGCCAACTACAAACAGAAATTGTTTTCTCGTTTCAGTCCTTTGTAGGGGCAAACTAGCCTTGCTCGGCCACATTTTGTCTCAAGAATTCGATAAATTCTTTTTGCCCCCACAAAGGATTGGAATGAGTAAAAATCTACATTAGAAAAATGGTGTCATTACTGCGGCCCAATTACTTACATAGTTCCAGCCCATGAAGTCTTAGTTATAGACTAAAGTCGAGTGGCCAATACACCATTTCTAATACAAATTTTTACTCATTTCAAGCTTTAGTTATAGACTACGTTCTAGTAAAGTCAAGAATTTATCAAGAAGTGCAGTTAATCGTGCCAGTCAGATACAGATCTTTATATTACAAGGTCAACTGAGGGGGAAACGAAACACGAGCGAGCCTTCCTACTTTTGAAAGAAGAAAAACATAACCATGATTTGGGTTTTCACTTCTTAGGCGGGCTTTCGACTATTAATGGATGGAGTGGTATCTCCCTAATAGATGACAACATTTTTTATATTTTAGACTCTATTGTCCCCAACCCCCCCGTCCCCCTGCCCCCATCCCCTTGCCAAAAAGAAAATTAAGTACTATAAGACTATAAACTGCTAATGGCTTCAACTTGAAACTTGATGCTAACGTCATTCGAACTACTGTCTGACGTCATATTTGCCCACACCGCATTCTTACTCGGATTGCAATGTAAAGACTGAATTACATGATTAAACCTGCACAAGGATCCAGTTGTTCAGAGGCCGATTAACGACTAACCCAAGGTTAAATTCTTTACTTGTGCTCTTATTTCCAACTTTACAGAGACTGATCTGAACTGAATTTTGGAACTGAGAAGATTTTCCGTGGAAAGTCCAAACAAGAACCGTAAACCTTCCCATAAGAAAACATTTACTTCTTCAATTTTGGCTTAACCCAGGGTTACAGCCTTTAACAACCGAACCCAAGTGAATCGGATGTCAGCCCCGCACTGCTGGACTCGTTACCTCACAGAGCATGCGTGTTACTGGTACGGGCATTATTGGCAACTTACTTGTATTTCCGATGGTACACATTGAAGACAAGGAAGACGCAAGCCATGACTATACCAAGACTGGCTCCAGCCGAGAAAGTAACAAACAAAGATAATGGAATAATCTGGAACCAGTTTTTGTGTCTTGCACTATCTAGTGGAACATCCGCTGGTGTGAAGAAAACAGTGTTAGTTGTTTGTTTGTCCGATAGTCTTTCAAGGGCCCCAGTTACAAAACCTTTAACTAGCTAAACAAGCAATCGACTAAAAAACGGCTTCTAGGTCAACATTTCATTTAGAAAGTGTTTTAATAAGCAGCTTGAGAAACTAACCACTTTAGTTCAAACCTCATACTGATGGTTTTCTTAAGCAATGAGGAAGACGTTCTATAAATTACCCTTTTATTTCGACCATATCTGGCTCGTTTGCCCTCCCTTTTGTCCTAGTGACGCTTTGTTCAAAAGATTGCATAAGGGAGTGGTCATTATTAATGCCAGGGGGGAGGGCCGGAAGGAATTGTGCTAGGCCATGGAACTAACAATTGCTGACGATTTGGGGGGGGGCTATGAATTAAGTAAGGGTGATGGGCTATGAAACACTGATACTAGAGGGACCATGATATTTTTCTGGGAATGGACGAGGGGTCATGAAATTTTTTGGATTACTTAGAAAATATATTCCGGAGAGGGCCCCGGCAATAATAATGACCACTCCCTAAGGATAAAGAAGATTGAGACAATTTTCTGTTAGTCGTTCCCATAGCCGTGAAAACTTAAAACTACGTTTTTCACGTTGAAGTTTTCAAGGCGACAGCATGTAGGTGGCTAGCAAGGGTGCATTCCAACATGCAGCTATTGTATTCACTATTGTTTTCTGTCGATTTCGCCCCTTATACGTCTACATAACAAAACAAAATGACTCTTAGTGTTAACATTTGCAGTACTTGCGCATCTTTGGTCTTTCCAGCCACACCAAAAAATAGAAAGACAGGAAAACAAGACCGCTGTATTGTGCAAAGAACCTTGGTGTTTGAGGTTCTTTAGTTAACTTAGAGTTTTGCATTTTATTACTGATTAGTATCGTCTACCGTTTTGGCTTACACAAGGAAGGTTCCCGATAAACATTATTCCGAAGTGAATGAAGCTTCCGTACACCCACCTGGGAAAAGTAGTGTTTCGTTGAAACTGTTTGGGTTTTCTGTCTTTGTCATGTAGTATTGACCAATCACACGGTACTTGCCACCTAAAAACAAACGTGACGCCATTATTACTGGGCTAACTGTGTTAAGCCCAGTCATAGTCTGCGACTGTTTTTTCTTGGTTGTCGTCGACAAGACAAAATTTCGATATCAACAACTGTTCCTTACGGGGCCAGCTCAAACACATGTTTTGGACTCTGAACTCACAGTATTTATTCTTACCGATCAAGGTGAGAGAAAGAAGAAAAAACTTTAAAATGAAGTGAAACACTACGCCTAAATTATTTACAAACGCGGTTGACCCATGCACTCTAAACGGCTAGTTTTGCAAACTCAGGAAATATCGAAGCAAACAAATGAGAAACTAAATGATGTATCCGAAAATGAAGTACGAACAAGCTACTTGACAAAAAAGTAGCCCAGTGATTGTCTTTAAGGCGTCTAGCTCGTTAATCAGGTCTCTTTTTACCAGAACGTGTACTTTACCCGGTAGTATGTCAGGTGTCGTAAGCATTTCAATGACTGATCGATGTGAATGGTAACCCAAGTTGAAGAAATAGTTATTATTGCACAGCTCAAGAATGTACAGTTGTCATAACGATGTTTTAAACTATTAAAATAGCGCGAATTTATTATTGAGACCAGTAACACTTCTACTGATACTTCTTGTTTCATATGCATAAGTTGGATTGATACTTTTTCTGGAAAATTGTACTTTACCTTTCATCTGGTTTATGGTCACTATGCCTTCCCTTTTATACGTCGATTTACTAACTTTATTAAACCTCACAGGACCCTACAAAGTGAAGATAAGGTGATTAACTGCGTGGCTGGGTAATCATAAAAATACCATGTCTGTGTATTTGTTCAGTCCTTTGTCCAAAGTCGCTTTCTATTTGACCGGCTCGACCGGCCAGTTCTTAAATGGAACGGACGGGTTCTCAGAACTGGTTCTGGCCGGAATGCCTCTGCTCGCGAATCAGCGCCGTTCAGTTCCCCCGCGGTCCCGCTCGCTCCGATCGGCTAAAGCGCGGGAACTGCATGTAGGAGAGTTGTGGCGGGGAAAATGTACGCGCGCGCCTGTCAGTTTTTGCTGCGTGCTAGTAATATTAGGAAATCATCTCAACTAAACAGTTTGTTTCTGATTGGCCCTGGACATTTCCATTAAACCGGCCAGAACCAGTTCTTTCGGCGGTCGGCCAGACTGGTCAAATGGAAAGCCGGACTTAAGTTAGTTTTAGTAAGCAAGTGCCGTACGAAGACAAAAAACACCAAATAAACAGCCGAGAAAAGGTACGATGGCAAACAAAAATTACTTAATAATAATAATAATAATAATAATAATAATAATAATAATAATAAGTACTTTATTTATCCTGATAAAAAACCGATCAGTCGATTTAAATTTAAAAAAATTAAATCCACTGGTATCAACCGGTGATCAGTATCAGTGATCAACTTACAGAGATTCGGTTAGTGACAATAAAAATTCATCAACTGGGACAACTCAACAGCAATTGATGCAGCGAGACATAAAAAGAAGATGTTTAAGGCAGAATTACAGTCAAAAGTTTCATAAAGGCGATTGTTAATAATGTTATTGCTGAAATTTTAAAAATCCGATCATACAGTTGATCGATCGCAGATTGAATGGGAAGAAGAAACTTGAATATGTTCAAATTTTTGGATGAGTTTTGAGAAAAATAACAGGTTTTGATATTGTAAGTTTTTAAGAAAAGTTTGGGTTTTTGGGAATCATGAAGAAGTTGAAGTTGAAGAATTGATCTTTAAGTTTTAGCTATACCAGAACATTCGATAGAAAAACGCCAAACCGTCCCAAACCAAAGCTGGATGGACAATTGGTACTTTTCTCAAAAAATTTCCCTCTTTAATCCTCCCTCTCAACTCTTTCATTATCTTCCAAAAAACTAAACTATGATTTACTTTTTGATCAGTTAATTGAAGGAATATTTAGTGGAATAAAAAATAACTCTTAGCTGCGTCCTCTCTGCGAAAGACGACATTTCTGGCAGTTTCACAATTTTTGCAACTTTATCTGAAGCTTTTGGCAGAACGTTTACTTGGGCAAGTTTTAAACTAAAACATACAGCAGTCATTTGCAGAAGGTTCCTAGCCGCGATCCACTGTTTTATTTTTTACCGACACCTGAGTTTTGTAAACCAGTAATTTCTCATTATGGAAAAAATTTATTCTAGATTGGAGAGGTAAGAAGTGTTTTAGGATTTTATGATACCTTCCTTTCTGATCAAATACGTCAGTATTGTTGGTGGCTCCCTGAACAACCTTTTTTCTTTCCCATCCTACCCACCCACCCGCCCACCGTCTTCCGTCCACCCCCACCCCTCTCCCCCGATTGAGAGGCATTCTTTACTACCTTGTTGCTTTTGTACTACTTACTGTGACACCCTCAAAGCTCATGTTCTTAAACTGTTCCATAATTTTTGCTGTGACAGGATCGTAGCTAGTATCTGTAAGGTTTTTCCTTACAAGAGTCTCATTCATGCTATGGAGTTTTCGCATAGCTCCCTGCAAAGCCAGAAGCGACAGCAACGTGGAGTCATATGCGTATGACGAGGCTAAACTGATGTAGTCACGAGGCCATTTAGTTTTCTTTCTTTTCTCTGTGTATTCTTTTTCGAACTGCTTGGCTTCCTAAAACACAAGATTAAGACAAGAGTTATTTTCTTATACAGTTACACGAACCCGAAGCCAAAGGGTGCCAATGGTTATTTTCAGTTTTTTGAAAACACACAAGTTCACGTTGAAACTATTTTCAAAAAGTGCAAAAGAACATTTTTTGGACAAGGTAAAAAAACGGTGGGGGATGAAATATATCAATTTAACTATTATGCAAAGAAAACAAAGGACACGGATTTAAAGTGTCTGTTGTTTAAACGTACCATGCATGTAGTTAATCATTCTGTACTACACATTGTCGAAGATAGAACTCTAGTCTCTGCCCAATCTAAAATACTCTAAAACTCTTAGAAATACAATTTAAGAGACACTATATCTTATCCTAACCTAATCAACCTAAACTTTTTTGGGCCTAACTTTAAACTTTCAGATCATGGCCAAGGCACTGTGAGTGATATCTGTTTATGACACGGGGCGCGGTGAGTACCTTTCCTGTGATGGTAGTGATGTTGTCCCCCCTCAGTTCCGATCTGTCCATGGCTATGATGTACTCGGTCACTTCGTACATTTGCTTTTTGTTGCAGCTTACGATGCGGCTGCTAAAGTTCGTTGCTATCCACACACGGAGCTCCCCAGCCTTCTTGTTGATCAGCCAAACATACTTCGGTCCGTAAAGTTTCAACTTATAGACCTTTTTGGAAACACAAATACTCAGTCATTTTACAGAATTCTTGGGTTGGTGTCCCAAACAAGAGAAACCATCAATTTGTTTTTGTTCAACGACACCAACATGGTCGCTATGACGTCTTGTGAAAACCGCCAACACTTCAAACAAAAGAAGGTAGACACACATATAAAGGTCGCGTACCTCACAGAATAGCTGCAAGGCCTCAGCCGCGCCGACTTGGCACAGAAAAATTCTATAATCCATTTCCTAAAGAGAAAAGACAATCTAATTTATTATAGTTCGGCATTAAAAACACCTTAGCTGACAACTGAATCATTAACTATTAAACAAACTAACTAAAGAACTCATCATCAATGGCATCGTCGTCTCGAGAGGCGATGGTAAGCGCTGGGAGAAGGGATCCTGCATGACTGTGTAGCCCGGCCTTGGAGTTACAGTCTTTGTTGCAGATGACACAGAGCACTGAAATGTTTTACTTTTTTGTAGTTGACACAGTTATTTTTTTACTCTAGCCGTTTTACTCTCATTTTTTCATCTTAGTTCTTGACGACTGGTATTGGTGGCGTTCGTTAGCACTGAAAACTATAAGTTTGAGCTACAAAGCCTTTTTAGCTTGTTAGTTTTGTATTAGCTAATAAAGATCACTTGCAAAAAGCTTCTACCACGAACGAAAACGTCAAACCTGGATTAACCGCCCCAGCACCCTCGATAGTTATTTCTTTAAACATCGGAGCTTATAATCGAGGGAAAAGATTTCTGTTGTGTCTTCCACAAACTTTAATTTTATCTCTCTCACCTTGTACTTCAAAAGTTTAGTGCGCATTTCTTTATCGATGTTATTATCAAGGATACCACCAATCGGCTCCACGCTAGCAGTTATGCCTTCCTCCCGGAGTTGCTCAGTAAGATCTTCCGTTACCTGTTGAGAATACAACCAGTTTGGTAGTTCTTTAATTCAAGTTGCAACTGTCAAAGGTTTTTTAGCAGATATACTACACTTGTCGAGGCACAAGCCAAAGTATGCAATAATTGACAAATTAAAAGATTAGTAAAAACTTGTAACTCAACGCACTTTAATAATTTGTTATTGGAATATACTTTCTGATGGTCATTTCAAATTTCCTGGAGTTGTTGTTGTTGGAAATCAAGAGCAATGAATATCATGCATTCTTGTATATTCTGGTATACCGCTTCGTGAAGGTAAGGGTTGGTAAACACACCAAATTAGGAATTTTTTACTAATAGAATCCTTTTCTCCGACGAATACCTTTGCTCTTAACAAAGATCATTTCTTCAAACAGACTCCAAGATCTTACCTAGAAATTTATCATAAATCACCGACAACTCCGAAGCTGGCTTAGTATTAGAGCTTTGTATCATGTGACTCGATCGCCAGAGGAAGGGAAAGGATCCCATTGGCCATCGTCTTGTTGAGAATCTTATTAAATGCAAAAAAGCGTTACAGTGTAACTGTTTTTATAAAATAAAAAACTACCTAGAAATTTAAGTGATTCTTGTTTTCTATTACCTGGACATACCATCCGTTATCCTGGAGAAAGTCGTAAAACAATGCTACCTTCTTCCATTCGAAACGCTTTATCAACTTCACCGTCACGTTGTTGAAAGATTCGTACGAAGGCACATTGGCAACAATATTCCTGAAAAAGCGGCCATCCGCTATATTATGCGGAACTGAATTATATAACACCTAAAAAGAAAATATTCAAGTGGTTAAACGAGAAACACTGACATGTAATGCTGAACGTAAGTGTTGCCGGCGCCTGTGGGATCTTGCTGTTGATCAGTGAAATACAGCAGGGCCCGGTTGTACGAAGCCTTGATAAGATATCCGCCGGATAATAAAACTATTTGAAAGTTATTTGACACCATTTCAACCATTACTTGAGTCTTCCACTCACTTAACAACTAGGGATATAGAAATCAACAAAGAGTAAAACAATCTTTGATTTATTATAGTGACGACCATCAGCTTATTCAGCCAGTACAATGGGACCTCGTTAATACGGTCACCTAAAGGCCTGAAAAAGTTGACTGTTGTAACGGGGTGCCTGTATTAACAAAATCCTTTTTGTAGAAAGTGTTTGGCCAATCGACTGGCGAACCATAAAAAGGCGACAGTTAGGGCGGGGTGTCCGTGTTAAAGAGGTGGTCGTAAGGCGGGGTTCCACTGTGTTGCACATGCGTGCTAGTAGTATGGAGACAGCCAGAGTAAGATGGCACGCATTGAGGCCAGTACAGGCTTTTTTTATTTCTGCCCATTAGGCCCGAGTGTCTTTTTTCTTGTACGTATGAGCAATAATGCTGTGCAAGCCTTGCATTTGAGAAGAGACGAGGGTATAGAAGTCTACTACAGAATTTTGTTAGATCTACTTTCAAACAAATTGACAACAAATTTATTTTCATAGGTCCTTTACCTTGTCTGACAAACTAAGATTTCCAAAGAGCAGACTGGCTGTTTTCTTCAAGAAGCAAGCGCTTTCAGATCCTTTAGTAAACGGTACCGGCATCCTCAAAATTGAGTAAATATTCAGCAAACTACAAAACTAAACGGTATACAAAGGAGCAAAGGCAGAGCGCCCTTCGTCCTCGTACCCTTCATACTCGTGGTCGAACATCAACGACAAATCTTGTACTCGATCGAACTTTTTAATGACTTGGCTGCAAGCAAGGCCTTGTCGAGGAGTTTATTTGCGAAACATGTACAGACATTTCCATGGTTTTTCCAAGCTGAACCTCATTTAATATTCACTCAAAATTCAATTTGGCGCATAAGTTAAGCATCAAACTTAGTTGTCGAAACAACCCACACGGTCTCTCCAGCTTAGGAGACTGAGTCGAATGTGTCCGCCACCTTGTAGCTTGATTCCAGTGAATTTAGTCTTTCCCCTCAAAGCTCAGCACATATTTTGCCAGTTCTCATAGTTTTAACTTTCTAACTTCAAGAACGTTCCATGCACTAGACGGTATGGGCCCGGTTGTTCAAAATCCGGTTAAAGGGGAACTGATTCCTAAAATCAACTTCTGTCAAACAAAATCTTTAACCGAGAGTGAAAACGATATTTTAAAAAAATTCCTCGTATCGCGCTGACTTATCGAGAAATTCGAGTTTAAAACACGCTGTTTGCCTCATTGTACCGGCGGCTCAGAAATAGGGTTTAACAGAAAAGGAGTGAGGCTATGACGTCAGATATGGGTAAGATTTGGCTCGGACTGAAACAATTGAAACTTTCACTCTTGACTACGTAAGCGAGCTTATGACAACAAAACCAATTCAAGCGCTCGCTCGCTCCCAATAACCTACGTCAC
Organism: Hydrozoanthus tunicans; assembly: GCA_026413305.1. Lineage (NCBI taxonomy): Eukaryota > Metazoa > Cnidaria > Anthozoa > Zoantharia > Hydrozoanthidae > Hydrozoanthus > Hydrozoanthus tunicans. Next base: position 11,449 of record JAOBAT010083752.1, read on the forward strand.
ACGTTACCTTCGTTTACCGCTGACAAGTCGACAAGCGCCACGCTCAATGACCCCAAACGGCCCGAAACACGCACATACAAACTAGAATTTCTCGGAAAATCAGCGCAACACAAGAAAAAAACCTTCTAGTTACGTTCTCAACACCTTGATAATTTCATTTTAAAAATTGTTGATTTAAGAGTTCAGTTCCCCTTTTACTCTAACCCAGTGCTAAGCCAAAATTTAAGCTGTAATTTCTTCTTTAAGAAAAGTTTTATGATTCTCACGAAGAACTGTTTCGGAAAAAACTTAACAATTCCAAAATTACAGCTCAAACCAATCTCTTTTGGAAAAAAGAACGTAATTTTAGAAATTCAAACCTGTGTTAGCTCCAGTCGGCCTTTGAACAACTGGGTCCTGATTGTTAAATAAAGGAAACTCACTGATCGGGGATGTCTTGCCATAGTGGAAATAGAGAGTAAAACCAAGTTTTCAATTTTCTTTTTCATTGCACTAATAATGGAAATGTAGTAAGATATCTATTACTTCTATTCTACATTGAGGCAAAGCAAAAATCAATTAACATTACCATAGGAACATTATAAAACGCTTTCGCCTCGGCCACTACAACAACGATTTTGTAGAAAGCGGGTCCTATCAGTAGAGTTGGTTGCTGATGGCCTGCCTCGCGATTCATCAGTTTGCCCAGGCCATGAAGCGCGACTTTAAGATAATTCTACAAGAGAGAGAAAATTACCTGATTAACAGAATGAACACACCCTCTTCTTCGATCTCTTATCAGTAACAAAGCACGAAACAAAAACTAAAACAGCTCACAAAAGTCTCTATTAAAGAAAATGTCTTTAAAAGAAAAAAAGTAAAGTGGTGCATTTGTATAGTGCCTTTTCCGTATGAATGCTCAAAGGCGCTTTACAACGATCAACAACAACAACAACAACATTAGTTTAATATCTTTAAATTAATACATTACAATAAAAATACAATATGGCGGCTGTTAGAGGTGTTTTTAAGGAGCTCGCAGTTGGTTACGTTTTACTCTTCCTCTTGAAATATTTCCATATTCCTGACTCAAGAAATTCAGATCTAAGTAGTCGTGGAAGTGAATTAACTGCTCTGCATGCTGGAAGAGTAACATCAACCGCAAAATACGAAGTACTACTCCATAATTGGAAGTCCTCCGTGAAAAGCAAGGTGGCGGCGTTGCCGGGAACGAAAAAAACAAGCACTCTACTTAAATATCTCAAGCTTATACTCAACGCAGAGTTGAAAGTTTTTGTATTTCTACTAGTCTGCGGGGATATTTCAGCAAATCCAGGCCCAGCAGCTACGAATATGAAGAATACGGCAACATCTCAGTCTCAATCTAACATCAAATGCCTAAGCCTGAATGCAAGAAGTATAAAGAGTTTTCACAAATCCGGGACCACGTATGTTAGCAACCTCCATCGTGTTCGGGACCTCGTTTAGAGCGAAAATGCAGAAACCCGAAATCTGGGTGAATCAGGACATCAAGAACGACGAGCTCTTTCCCACTGTTTTCACAGTCTTTAGGAAAGACGGGAAAGGACGAGCGGGCGGGGTTGTTCTTATCGCAATCAAAACAGAGTCATTCAAATCTGCTTCTGAATTTCTGCCAGACGCGGCAACATTACAGTTATCCGAACAAATAGGGATAGTTTCCTTCCAAGTCATGACAAACTGCAATCAAAAGATTTTATTCTCAAGCATCTGCTGGCCTGACCTCGGGACAACAAACCCGAAAACTGGTTGGAAAAGTTCAATCTATTTCTTGATTACGGTTGCGATTCCTATGATGATATTGTAATTTCCGGAGATTCCAACTTGGCTCACATCCCGTGGGACACCCCAGCACAAACAAAAGGTGCCAAAGAAACCTCCTTCATCGAATCATTAAACGATCACTATCTGTCTCAGTTGAACACCTTTCCTACTCGAGGTGAGAATGTTCTGGACCTTGTCATCAAAAATAAGCCTGACTACCTAAACGTGAACGAGGTATTGTCCCCGAACAATCGGGCGTTTCCACCGATCACAATGCTGTTTGTTTCGATTTCAATGCCTTTGTAAAAGCTCCAAACAAATCTTCTCGCCTTGTTTACAACTACGCTTCAGCAGACTGGGATGGTCTCCGCGCGTCCTTAAGAGCAATCTGCCTGTCAACTGTGATCGAGGGGAGTGACAACATCGACATCGACACCGATTGGCGTAACTGGAAAGACACCTACTTAGCCGCTGTTGCCGATCACGTTCCAAAAAAAAAATGAAAGCTCGCAACCCTCTCCTTTGGATTAACGGCTCTATTTTAAACCTAATTAAGAAAAAAGAATCAGTACGACGAAGACTAAAAGAACTCACCTAAAAACTCCTTACTAAAAGAAAAGTTTAGAAACCTTAATAAAGAATTTTGTTCTCGATGTCATGAACATGTTATTGCATATTTCCTGCTAAAGTTTAGGATTAATTTGACTAGTGTTTTCAATTTTTTTTCCAAATTGGAAACACTTAAAAACACTCGTAAAATTAATCCTTAATTTTACTCAGGCGGCCCCATGCGATTACCCATACAAATTCATAATTGTAAATAAATTTAAATGTAAAGTTATTCTTGTCGTAAAACACAGACTTATCAAAAATAAAGTTCGGAGAAAATTTTATCTGTTCAAGGGTAAAGTGTACCGTATACACCCTCTATGTGTTCAGAAGTTAGATAAAGTTCTTCCGAATATTACTTACATAGGTGTCGATGTATTCAATGTCGACGTCGTATTCGCTAAATAGATCTGCAAGTATTGTACTGTTTCTTGCTGAATCCATGGCCATACCGAAAGCTAATTTGTAGCCATATTGGTCTCTTTTTGTGGTCGTCATAGGAGCGAAAGCCCCAAGAACGATTCTCTTCTTTCCATCAACCGGCACATGATGGTAAGTGGCCAGTACTAGGAGTAGGGTCGAGTATAAGCGGGAATACGTAACTCTCATTGTACTGCCTTGGTTGGTAAGCTTCAACTAATGTTAAAAGTTTGTCGATATCAAGACAGTTGTAACTGCAAAGGAACAAAAAAGGTTTAAGTAAAACTTGCTATAATTAGCAACTTTTTAAAAAACCTATTTTTGTACGGTCATAATACACTCTTTTTTACAAGAATATTGAGGCTGAAATTGGCCTAATTTTAAGGATATTTAAAGAATAATGCTGAGGCTTAGATTTTGTTCAGATTATTTTGCGTGTTTGAAAACAAAATTACATTACTATTGTATCTGAAAAAAATCCAAATTTAAATATCTTTTGTTTTCGGGCTCATATGGCTAAATTTTAGCTTTAAACTAAAAAGGCGATATTTTCTTGAAAATCAAAACTGCAGAACCGACAAGTAGCAAAAGCAATGCCAAAGGAAATTAAAGAGGCGCCAACAGACAAGAGGAACAGTCTCAATCATTAAAAACGGAAATTCCATATTTCCGAAACTATAAGAATATTCGTAAGAATATTTTCAGACCAAAATCGGCCAAAAACTAAGAGTATCAAGCCTTTGTCCGAAAAACAATATTTTTATATAAAAGAGTGTTTCAAGTTTCCGCTTGTTTCTTGGACGAAAACCATCGTCTTTACTTTTTATAGACGGTGTTTTATAACCTTGTTAGTTTAAGCAAAGAGGAAACCAATGCTGCATGCCTGATATATATCAAAGTATTCTGAAAGCCACTGCAAGAATTTCAGACTGAAAATGATTTACCGACACCATATTAACATTGACTTATAATATTATCCTCTAGTAAAAGTTGCACAAATATAAAATTAAAGGATTCCGGATTATCTGGTCTGTGACTTTAAACTGATGAACCTCTTGCTCGCCAATGGCTATTAAAGCATCTGTAATCGGAGGCAGCGTAACCTACTAGACCAGAGCAAGTGCAAGCTTACAGTTTGCAAAATCCGGCTAGAACTAAGTCTGTATTTTCGTATAAAGTCTCTTTACATGCAAGGTAGGAAAGTAATTTGCAAATATTTGTGTGATACACTGCATAATATTAGGGCTCATTTATTAAAACTGTATTCTTTATAGCTTTAGAAAGCTCTTTGGCTGAAGCTAAAAAAGAATTGGAAAAGGTTCTGTATCTTGCGGACAATCAGGTCTGTCCTGTAAAATTCTTCCCAAGCACAATGAACTTGCATTTGAAGCTTTAAAAGTTGGCAATATTTCTTAGTCATTGCGTATTTTTTTGTACCCCCATTAACGAGAGGAAACAGCCATTTAATTTCATGAATTTGAAATTAGCATAATGCTGAAAACAGTTGCCAACAAATTCGGAAAAGAAGAGTGCCCTCACGGATCAGTTTTTCGATCGTCATGAAACATCTTTATCTTCAACATATACTTTCAAACGTGTTATACCAAATAAAAGAGGTTATCGCAAATTTTTAACCGCCAAGCTCGAAGCGAACGACAAAGAAGTCGACACAATATTCCAGACAAAGCAATTTCAATATTTTAACGTTGCGAAAGGAGCTTATGCAGCTATGCCAAGATGAAACACGTACCTTTTTACCTCATCATCTTGATGTATAAGCATCTTATCGCTGATTATTTTTAAATCGTGTCATGTTTACGATCGTTGGGACGTGTGACTATAATTTATGAGTTTTCTTGCGATAAACATCGTATTCTTTTTTCTGGCTATTATTATTATTATACTCATTGTTTCGAGAAATTGGACGAACTTCCAAAATAATGATAATAGATAACGACGGCTATCTATTCAGCTTAACACAAATTTTGTTGAATACATTAACATACGAAATTTTTAATAAAACCTTGGAATTTTTGATAAACAACAAGATTGTTATCGAGGTTGTCGGTGAAGCCTTCGCCGATTGTTTAAGCCGCGGGAATTCTGGCAATCTACAGAACAAAACAGGAGATGATAATCTATATTAAGACTGGTTTATATATGATTAATTTTGGCATAACTGGTGCAATTTTGTCTCAACTACACGCATGGAACGAAGTACTTTTTAAAAAGAAACATTTCCAGCATGCAACTGAATAAAGCTCAATAACGCCCTTCATATAGTGATATATAAGTAGATAACAACTGAGTGTGGTTGTAACACCTCCCGCTTTTGCAAAGTATTTTCAAAAACTTTATTGTTAACGGATAACTTTAAAAACCTCGATGATATTGAACTGAAAGAAATCGTATTTAATGTTTAACGTTTTAACCTATTTAAAAGCTAAGCGTGAATGAATGAATACAGTAGCACACGAGGGGCTAGAAATTTCGCTCTTTAAAGTTTCGTATACATAAGGACGCCCATAAAAAGAATTTATTTTTTACTGGCTGAGTTGTAGGAAGAGGAAAATATTTGTTAATACTTTCAATATTTCCGGCAAAACAACTTTTTGAAATTCAGTTTTTATCTTATGTCACGTTCTACAAACTAGTTAAGACGCGCGTGAATATTGAATTCTTGTTGAGTATAAATTTGGTCTAGTATGCAGCCCTCAATTAGAAGTTGCATGAGTTATCAATACTGAATTATTCGAAAAACCAAGGCTGCTAAAATGCTAAATTAAGTGCTCATTATAACAACTCATAAAATTTCTAATAAATAGATATAAAGTGTTTATGGAAAGCAGAGAAGTTGTTGTTCTCATCAGTCTTTTTGTCGAGATATGTCGATTGGTTATTTATAACAAATTCATCTCATGAAGGCTACTTGGCGATTAGCTAAAAAGGTGGTAGTTTGCAACCTTCGCCCTCTGGCGGAAACGTTTCGAACCGTTGGCTCTTTGTCGATGCAAATTACTTTGATTTTCAACAGCAAAAGTTTCTAACTATCAGGTTTTAAAGGAGCTATATAAATACCCACCAACACTCTGAACAGTTTTTAAAAGCTCTTTATCCGCTTTATCGCTTTCACCGGGTGAGCTGAGCTTCAACGCAAGCTGATCTTTTTATACGTTCTGATCAAACTTTCAAGTCGGGTGGATGAAACAAAAATATGACTCCGAAACAACACGAAAAGTTACAAGACCCTCAAGCCTTCTGAAAGTTTCGAGAGCAATTAAGATATGCGTTTGTAAACAGGCTCCCGTTTCATGGAAAAATAGGGGCACCGATAAACTGGTTTGACGTGGCAAAAGGGAGTATGGGACTTTTCTGTTCATTTATCAAAACGTTTCGAAATCAGTGCTTTAGAAATCGCCAGTAATACTCCATCAAACACAGATTCTTTAAGTTTGCAACACTAGAAACTGTAAATTAGCTGGCAACATCCATTTCAGTGGTTATGAAACTCAAAGAATTTTATAAAAGTGCACGTAAAAATAAAAGTGCATCAAACATAACTTATAAATTTGCTAGAGAGTATATAAGAGAGTAAGGAGTCATTTGGAGTGCAAACTAGGCTACCGTTTCATACGCCGGTATAGTTGAATATGGCTCACTTGCAATAATTGCTCTATTGTTACACATATATTTCCTGTTACTTTAACTGTAAAGGCTTCCATGCAATGTCAAAGTCGAACTTTACTGATCTAAATATGGTAACCATCTCAAGTGTCTATGTTCACTGTATTGTGTGAGAGCATTTATATTGCTCAGGTAAAAAGAGATTTCCTATAATTCTTTTTAGCATTCCCATTAATCTATAGCTATAGTTGCTTACGATTGATTATTAGAAAGCAGTTATTAAGCCATATATAGCAATTTTTCACCTCAGGCTCAGAAGTAACATCTTTGCGTGCTTCTAATTGCTAACAAACTGACGGGAAGTTAGAAAGTTTATGAATTCAGAGTTGGGCGGCTTTAGCTGCTAATTGCAATTACGAGTAATGTGACACAATATCGGCAAGCTTTTCAAAGTTTCTGCCTCAGTCATTCTTTTATATCGACCAACGTGTTCTCCTGGTCAGGCAGGGTTTACTCTGCTTTAGTTGAAGAGTCGAAGAGTGAGTGAAGAAAGACGAAGGAAGACAGATAGAGAACAAGTTATTCGGATCACGGCTAAAAATTAAAAAGCGGGAAGCAAAAAATTAAGGCCAAGTTACATCTCAAGGGGTTTTTCCAGATGTTTGGTTTGCCTTGAATTCAAGAAAACATTATAGAATAGAGTTTGTGCCGATGCCCCTAATTGAATTGGATTTGAAAGTTCGAATAAAAAGCCGTTACATTTACAATTATGAGTGTAAATAGCCGTCCGGTGCCATCTGGCTAATACAGAAACCTACAAAACACCAAAACCTCCTACAAACATCGAACAGCAACTAAACGCTACGCCCGAGTATTAAAGCTGGTCAGAAGGCGCGTTTTAGTTTTCAGAAATGAAGCGAGGGTGTGGTGGTTGGGTAGGAGGGCGGAAGTTGTATTTGTCAAGAACTTGTTGCAGTAATCAAGCTTTATCACTTCTGTGTTCGAAATATGTATTTATAACTTTTTTAAAATGATAGAAAGATAATTCTCTTTAGCCTATTTTGGTCCGTCGCTAAACCGGATATCAAAGCCCTTGGCATTGATGTTATTTGGAGCCATAACACGACTTTATCCCGTAAAACATGTCAAGCTGTGTTGGCTTGTTATGTCTAGCATTTTGTTCAATCAGCGATGCCTTCATCAAGTCTTCAGTTTTTATCTTAAATGTCAAGTCGCTCTGGTTAGCCCTACAAAAAGACTGCATAGCTAATTATAAAATTGTTCCTTATAAAATTTGAATTGAGAAGTGTGGCCATCAGTCTCACGATTGTCTAACGATTAAACGTATTACTGTTGATCAATAGTGAAAAACGCTGCAGTTTTTTAAAAGACAATGGAGACTTAAAGGGTATTGGTTGTTGATCAACAGCGCATCACACCACATATAGCTTACTCTGGCCTTCATACCAAAATGTTCGAAACATGTGATAGTCTTAGGAAGCTAAACAGATTTTATGAGTTCCAACGAGAAAGTGGTAAAGATCGTCCTTTTAAAATGATCAAACACGTATGTAGAATTACACAGACGGGTTTGGTTTTTGAAATTTTTGGTACCGCCAAACCCTCGTGCAATCTACGGTATGACTCAATACAAATGCATTTCCAAGTGTTTGTTTAGGGTGTATATGAGAATTTTTGGTAGTTTATGCTGAATCATCGAACGTACATTTGTTTTTTTGTGAAGATCAAAAACGCACGATCAAAACTTAACTCTCATAGGCATGGTTGCGAGAAATGCTTTCGATGGTACCATGCACAGGCGCATTGAAGGATAATTTCTTTCTTGAAAACGTAGCCAAATAAATTAAATCTCGGCTACAGTGTAATAAACAACACTGAGCGATTAACCAAAGTGAGAAGACATTGCAGATTCAGTTGCTCTTATCAAATGCCGTGCGAAAATGTAACCCGACACTAGCCTCTTTTTCTTTGGCCGGTTTTTTGTTGCCTTAGTCCACAAAAGCAAATCAATTCTCAGTTACAAAACAATCGCAGTGGCACGTTTCGTGAATGCAAGCGAAGTCTGAGAACAGCCAACGCTATACACAATATAAGATTCAAAAACAATGATTGTCTCAAAGAAAAAAGATCATTCTTCTGTGACAAAATTCCTTAAAACATAAGAACTTAATGGCTTCTTGTCTTACCTCAAAGTACAAGGCGAACTTGGCCCATTTTCTCAAATGAACGTCAATGAAATCGATTACTTTGTGTGTTTGCCAACCGCTGTTTTGTCTAGCCGTGAGCTACATGGTCGCCTTACTTTTGGGTGTTCGAATATTGTTTCCTGTCACTGACGCATCTATAAATACTACAAGTTACAGTAATTCGTCTTATCAAAACAGCTAATTAACTCCATTCTATGTAGCCTAAAAATGTTCAAACTCTCCTATGTAAACACTTTTAAATGCTGAGAGTTTTATTATTCCAAATGAATCAGTCTGAAACGGTAATAACGTAAATAATACTGAAAATAAACCTAATTTTCTTCATCCATCAAATAACTTAGTACTAAGAAAAATATTGGGTATCTTGAGTATATTTAGAAACGCAGAACGAACTACGGAAAAACAACATAAGGTGGCATTCAACGGTTCATACTGTAACTTGATGTTAAAGTGCTACTGAACGGACCCTTTTATGATCATTTGTGTTTTTATAGCTTTAGAAGCTTTTCAAACACTTTGATTCGACTGTAAATGGATAAAAACGCTCACCTGGGCCCAGTAGTGAGACCAATTAACCCAGGGTAAAATCAGTTATTAACCTATACGTTCTTGTTTCCAACCATATAGTGGTTGCTTCGACCTGGCATTTTGGGAGTTCCCAAAATGCCATACATTTCCGATTTCCTCGGAAAATCTAAACAATACTGTATAAGAACCGTAATTCTTTTCTTAGGGGAAGAAATTACTGCTTGAATTTTGGCTTAAACAAGGGTTAAAGTTAACTAGCCTTTGAACAACCCAGCCCTGGCCATTTAATTCTAATTCCGTGCAGAAAAAGGCTTTCTAATCAGCGCATTGTGAAAACGTACGATGGCGTTTATGACTTCACCTGGTTGGAATGGACTTCAAGCTGCTCTATATTAGCGTTTACAGCGAACTAGTGAACCTTTTTACTCACTGAACACTGGGCCACCGGCCATGCAAACTTAAAGCCATGAACGTATGAATTTGACCGGGAATTAAAGGTGAGATTGATCTCCAGCCTTTCAATTGCAAATCATTTGACATTACACATATCTTATGAGCTTAAAATATTTTTGCAGTTTTGGCGCTAAATTAAAATTGGCATTTTGTTTTCGTAAATTCAACGCGAAATGTATTTTTAAAACTGGTACAACAAGTGTCAAAGCGGAAGTTATGTGGATCAAACTTTGATTTTAGGCGTTCTAAACTAGTTTGAAGATTTCGCTTCAGTATAGGAAACGCAAACCACACACTTTAACCCAAAAACCACAGATACGAACCACACTGGAGCACAGTACACATACTGACATATCTCGAGACAAAGATAGGTTAACACTGCCGTTTATTCTGAAGTGAGAACTAGAAGGAATTTGGTGTAACGTGTTCTGGTATATATGGCGATTTGGTTTCTCTCAGATATTTTTGTGTTCACATACGAAACCTAGAAGGAAAAAAAATTGAACTGTATTTGCTCTCACCCGCAATGTTTGTTGCACATGTAGTATTAATATTGTTTTAAGTGTTCTTATCTTGAAAGGGAGTATTTTTGCCATGTTTTAGTCAATTAAATCCGCTATAGATAGAAAGCTAATCAATACCTTTGTTAAGATATCTATCTTATTATCCAACCATTCATGTGACCTTTTGTCCAACCATTGGTTTGTCCACCCAACCTTCAATCCGCTCTTCTCGCTATCCGTCGATCTAATCATCCCATCTATTGATCCGTTCTTCTAAAGGCTGTCTGTCTAATCATCCCGTCCATCCACCATCCGCACTGACGTCTACGTGAAGATTCCCATCACACTATTCAACAAGCTCGATCGAAAGAAGTATACACGAAAAACACCAGAAAACCAAAAGGTTTTCAGTTTCTTGCACGCTAGTTCGGTGTTTGTTTGTTTCTTTTCTACTTCATGTCCGTTCCAAGCTATCTGTTACGTCCCTGTTGTTTTATTTGCTTATCTCAGTTCACAAATGCATGTAAACAAAAATACTGTTTACCGATTGGTCCAAATACAGTACTTTCCCGAGACCGGCATGTGAGTTATAAGCAACCTTTTTTTAAACTTTTTCATAAAACTGTGTTACTTTTTTTAAATAAGGAATCGAGATAAGGTGGCTCTGACAATATACTCACCAGGTCGTGTACTTCGTGTAGTTTGAGTGATTTAGAAAAAGACAAATAAATTTTTGATATAACGGGTACGCGTTTAGGTCTTAACGCAATCATAAATTTTGAAGCCCTGATGGATTAGAGCCCAAAACATGAATTAGGAATTTCTTTTTAAGGGTCAAAGCAAGTAGTTGCCATTTATATTAATTACACAATTGTGATAACTCGAAACAAAAGTGAACAGCCGAGCTGTTAAAGCCAACACTGAACCCAGCCACTTATTTCCGATGGTTCTTTGTCTTGACAAATTTGAGACGCAGCTTTTCAAGATTTTCAACGAGCTTTACTTAAATTCATTAACAACTTTGCTTTTACAAAGTACATTTAAGACCAATTAACAACAAATACACTGAATTTGATTGTTGTTATAAGCAAGATACATTTCAAAGTGTTTTGTTCGCCCCGAAAGCCACTCCGTATTAATGTGAGAGAAAATAGAAAAGCGTAAAATTAAGTATTGAAAAGTTTAAACTGGAGTATTTCAATCACTTTACCAACGTCAAATTTCACTGTCTTCTGTATCAAAAGTGTGGAATGCGTATAAGCAAAATTATTTCATTAATTAACGACAAAAAATGTTCTCGTCATGCATACGAAAATATAAGGTAAACACAGTTTACTTTCGAATTAATGACATACACATCTTTCCTCTTTCTTTTGGTTGCATTGAATACATATTCAAGATCGAAATCATTGCAACTTGTCCAACAAAAATTACATTATAACGATGTAATCTGTTACGTTCTAAAAGTTGCTGCAGAGCCCTTCAATATAACACAGGTCATTTTTCACAAACTGCTCTAACAATACAATAGTTTTATCTCTATCCTTAGAAATCTTCGTCAAACTGAAAACAAATCAAAATCAACTTTTTAAGTTAATTTTATGATTTTCCCTTGACTACAAGAGCAATAGCAATAATGATTTTTTGAGAGCAGTATAACTTAGCGAGTTTTTGAATCAAAGTTGCAAGCTCATTAGTTAATAAACGTTGCCAAAGAAAAGTAACTAAAATCTAAAATAGAGTTGAGAGGAATATGATTTCCTATTTATCCAGAATAAAGACTAGTTGACGCCAGTCATGATATAAAAGTTTTCAAGATTCGAGCGGATAGTAAGAGCTGCCAATAAAACTGGAATAAATAGAATGTCCTGGCTTCAGTTGAAAACTTTGAGTCCATTTTTTAAATCTTAGATTCAAGACGGCATGATTTACGAAACAACGAAGAGTAGAAATGCAAAGTTAAATGTCTATAATACATGCAATTAAGAAAACTATATCGTTGTTTTAGTCGAAACACAATTTTTGAGCTAACACAAGCCATAGCTAATCTATAAGACAACTCGAATACAGTATTTACCTAGGAGGACAAATTGTACGAAAATATAGTTTTAGAACATGACATACAAACTATTTCACCTTATAATTTTTTCTTAAAGTGTAAGTTACCTTGAAAGACGAAACGCACAGCTGACAGTTGCATGCTCTTTAGCAGGTGCGGGCGCCGAAACACCAAATTATCGCAATCGATTCAGATATAGCGGTCTAAAAATTGGCGCAAATCGGCGGAAAATGCATCTTTTTTAATGACTTGATTAAACAAAAAAGCGTATGTAAATATTTTTCGTCTGTACACTTTAACACCAGATCTGCTATCTGAAATAAAACACTTTTGTAGGTTGCGTGCAATGTCGTTGAATTGAAAATTAGTTTCTTTTTGCAAAGCTCTCCAAAGATAGACCGACCAATGAATGGAGCCTCAAGGTTTTTGTTCATCGACAAAAAAAAACATTCAAAAGAATTACTCGTGTTGTTCAATCATTGTATAGATTTCTTAATCTGCGAAATCTGCATAGCAATATAATTAGTTTAGAGAGGGGCCATGATATGCACGAAAATAAGAAACAATTCAAAATAAAAACAGTAGCTTGATTGCTTCTTCCTTGGTAATAAATCATTGGTAGTTATAAGAAACAACAAACTGATGTTTTGATAAATAGTCAATCATGTTTTCACTACAAATAGGCAAACAGACGACTTGCACGTCCAAGATATGCGCGTTAAGTTAAACCCAGACTAGATAGCCGGCTCTTTTTCAGTTTTATCGTTAGGAAGAATGAAAAAAATTAACACTAACTGCAACGTGAGTTTAGAAGCTGCTGAACCCTTTTTGGAACAGAGGTGAATGAGAGCAGAAAATATTGAATAATAAATTGCTTGCTGATATCCAAGGCTTTCTTGCCTTTTTCTCAAGAAATACAAAGAAAAGACAGAAATAATGTTTTAAGTAATTTGTACAGGTTGAAAATTCAACTAAACTGTTTGTTTATGCAGTTGAGTGCAAACATGGAAAGTTTTGCCGGATTAAATCGTTTTCCTTTCTCCCTTGTTCCTGCCCCTTAGTTTTAAAACAGCCACGGAAACATTTTACTCGCCGACTTTTAGCGGCGTCTTGAGATCCACTTTAATCTTCTTCGTTAGGACTGATTGTCACAATTGTTAAGTAAAGTTCTATTGGTGAAACATAAGAAATTCGTCATCACAATATATATAAGTACAACTCGATTGAGCCAAGACAATCCCAGACTGAACACGATGCACAAGAAAGTTATGGTTTCGATTTGGTTCAAAAAGCTAACAAAATCACTTCAACATGCACATACATTCAAGACAAATTATTTATGGACAACATAACACTCATTTAAGAAACAAAAAAATCTCTGCTTTATTGAGTGTGTGGAAAATCTGTAAAAGAGCACGATAGGTTTTTATAAATTTCAGCATTCAGGCCTCCAACGGAAAGTTCATTTGAGTGGTTTATTTAGGTATACTTTTTCCACTTTGAGCGTCTGACTAATTGTAAATGTTGGAATCGTGCATCAAACCCGAGCGTCCTCCAAAGTGGCATTACACATTAGCCTAAGCCATATCTAAGGGTGCTAGCCCAAGCGTTGGTATAACTTCAGTTCAAACGGAAAACTACCTTAAAAGTCTTTACAGAATAGATCATTTTGTATTTCATTGCAAAATTTAGTATGGCATCGTTAAACTTTTGATGTGTTTAGCCCCGTGGCATACAATGAGAATAATTCGTCCGTTTCAGGCTCGAGAAGAAAATCGGCCAGCATTCGAAACGACTCTAATAGAAGTACTAAATTAAATGTGCACAATAGAAAACGATTTGATGCCGCCATAAGTTGGCTAAGAGAGAAATGACAACAAGCAATGAACCCTTGACCCTGTTTTATGAACACTCTAGAATCCTAAAATACATTTTGATTGCCGCCCCCCTCAGGGACGTGGCAACTCCGCACAACACATCCGCGCTAATCTTGAACACCCAATGTGTAGTTTCCGTCAAGACTTCCTTGTTTTTCACGCAATCTGTATCCCTCAACTACAACAAGCCTTTGTATTGTCTCAGTAAATCTTCGTGTTTTTGGTTTGATTCTTTGTTTGTCATAAAAAGTTTTCTTTCTCTAACTTATTTTTCTCGACCGATGTCATTTTTTTCCATAGCGTGTGTCAACCAGTTGTTTTCTGATTTAAGAGACGAGATAATGCGATAGCCGTGGAGAAATCGTTTATCAGCTGGAAACTGCTAACAACAGCAACTGACTCTAAGCCAATGCAGTTGCAGCTCAACTAACTTACCATGGTTAATTTTATGATCTAAAGTGCCGCCAAACCCAATCGCAAAAACCTCTCCCTTGACGAACAAAATTCTTCATACCACGCATTGTCCTTTTTAATTAACCATTAATGGAGAACAAGAAGACTGAAGCCAAGACTAAATACTCCTAATTTGTCTGTAATCCAGTACTTTAAAAACACTTAATTATTCGTCAAACGTTTAGGGTAAATTCTTAATCCCTACTGACTTACAATGACAGCTATTCGGCGCCAAAAATGCGATGTTAATTTCGCTGGGATCTTTTAAGACGACAACTTATTTTTCTCTTATTAAAACGTTTTACAAAAATGGTGACGCTGCAAAAACTCCCCATATTAAAGGACATGCTAAAAGTGTGCATATACAGAGTTCAGTTAAATAGAAACAATATAACTTATACGCTGTGTACAGACTGCAGGTCATAAAAAAACGCAACATCACCTAATGGCCGCCAAACGTGGGTACCAATAGGCAACTACTGACACTTAGAAGTCTTTTTGAAAACACCAAACTTGGTTCGAAGTAGAGGCAATATTCTCTTCAAAGAATGAATCTCCGTGTTATGAACAAGATTGAAACACACAAAAATATGGGAACAATTGAGGCTAATATCCATGGAATATTTAACTGGAACAAGCACCAAACTTCAACCGCAAACTTAGACTGTTTTTATAAACAAGAAAGAGTACATCACAAAACATATGCTTACACTATGATTTTGAATCTAGAAAGCATCTCTTTTTTTGAAATATAATACCTAGTGAGTTAATCGCCCTTACTTGCAGTCATGGACTGAATTGTGAAGCACGCAGCTCAACGAGGTCGGACCGAAAGCATGTAAGGAGAATATTGCTGCCGCTACATGGCCCATGCATGACCTCGGAGTACAGCCAGATAGAATTAGCTGGGTGTCGATTTTGTTGAGGGAGGAAAACCGGAGAGCCCGGAGAAAAACCCTCGGAGTCAGTTTGAGATCGGCAAATCTCGGCCAACATGCGGAAACCAGGACTCGATCCCAGGTCCACAGTGGTGGGAGGCACGAGCGCTAACCGCTCGGCAATCCTGACTCCCCGAAATAGCCTTTCTTCAAAATATTGCCAAAACTTAAAATTCTATTTTTACTAACAGAACGATAAAAGTTAACCATGCATTGTGCAGGTCTTTATTTGCTAAATAGTTATATTGGCGTGCGATTAACTACTGGCACGAATAACCTACGCCGTTTCTTATAAAAATAAGAAATGTGTTACGTAACTGTGGATGCTGCTCTACAACATTCGCGTTTTGTGTAACATTTAAGTAAAGGTCCATGTAATAACAGTAGCGTGAACCTCCAATTGTTCTGCGGCTTTTCAAATTTCCCACACCAGAATGTTAAGTTTTTCATACTGTGAATACATTGACCAGTGCACAACATAGTTTTTAAGTAAGAAGCAGTGAAACTCTACTTGAAAGTTTCTTTTGTGCTATAATAATCAAGCCAATTATAGAACTCCAAAATAAGTGAAGGGAACCTTTTAGATATTAATGTTCAACAAGAAAGGAATGAATGAGTGAACTGGAAAAACTATACATCAGCTTTTTTAATAAGATATTGTCTATTTTCAGATCAACAGTTGAACAATATCACAATAAGCACCTTTCTGCATTCCATTGCAGTTGAACTCCCTAGTTCTTACTCGGATCGTTCCTAACAGCAATAGCAAAACAACATCAGCATCAACAATAACAGAAACAACAAAAAGCAACCGAGCAACAATAACAACAACAGCAATAGCAACAAAAGCAACAACGAAAACAACAGCAACAAAAACAACAACACAAACAAAAACAACAACCATAACAAAAACAACAACAGCAATAACAACAACAACAAAAAGCAACCGAGCAACAATAACAACAGCAACAGTAATAACAGGAGCGACGACAGAAACCGAGCAACAATAACAATTACAACCACAGCATCAACAACATTTACAGCAATAACAAAAACAGCAATAACAATAACAACAACAACAATATTAACAACAACAGCAGCAACATTAACAACAACAACGGCAATAGCATCAACAGCAAAAACAAAAGCAACATCAACAACAATAACAACAACAACAGCAGCATTAACAACAACAACAGCAATGACAACAACAACAGCAACAATAACAACAGAAACAACAACGACAACAGGAAAAACTGGAGCAAAAACAGCAACAATAATAATAAAAATAACAACAGCAAAAAAATAACAACAACGATAATAATAAAAGCAACAGCAATAACAACATCAATAACAACAACAACAGCAACATCAACAACAATAACAACAACAGCAAAAACAACAACAGCCGCCATAATAAAAACAAGAACAGCAACAATAACAACATTAACAACAACAAATAGGAAAAACAGCAGCAGCAACAATAACAACAACATCAACAACAACACACCCATGCAAGGCTGAGGAATGGCCGAAAACTTATAAATAGTCAATCGTGCAACGTTGTTTGTAGCTCAAGTATTTTACATGAAGGACTCATTGTTTTCTATTTTATTCTATCAAGTTTCTTATATCGATATACACACGTACAATTATTTTTTTAAAGAGCATTTGACGCTAATACTGCCAAAGTATTTAAGAACATTAAACCTAAATAAGACGTTTTTATAACAAATGAGTGTATAGGAAGAAGGAACTTAAAGTCGATCCGGCTTCATGCATGTAACAAAGCTCACTGCTCATTTATTGAACTTTAGTGACCTCTTAGTAGCAGATTCCGAATTTTGTTAATCATGATATCATATTTTGTTTGAAAAGCAACGAAGCGTTTTCTGAAGGTGGTTTTTCCCATAACTGTCAAAAGCTGGATGGAAGCCAAAAAAAGGAATTTTTCTTTAATGCTAGAAAATAGTTAACCTTACAACTCTTACGTTTACGGTAAAATCCAACCGGCACGTTTTAAAAATATATAGTTTGATCGAGTTCGACCAAACAAGTTTACCACCTCATTGAGGTTTGTATTCCTGGATTCGTTCGATAACAAGCAGTAAGAAGCTATGTGAGACGAAATGAAAAAATACGTTTTAGATGACAAAATCTTGCTAAATATCCTTTTTAATTAACATAGCAACCCTTTTTGCCTCGTAGACACGGTTTCTCTTTCTCAAGGACTTTTGTAACCAAGACATAGATACGTAGGTTGTCGATACCTCGTTTTGTATCTTTTTTTGACGATAGCGCAAGCTTCACGGGTTTCGCAATTTGCCGGAGCTGTTTAGCTCTTGCGTTTAAAAATAGGATGAAACCAGTAAATAATCTGAATTGTTTGTCTGAACAGGTAAAAAATACGCCATTTAGAGCACAGAAATGAAACCTGAAAAGCTTTGTTGGTCGACGCGGTTGGAAAACCTTTAAAACATTCAAACCAAAAAATAAATAAATAAATAAACTGACTAAAATACACACACTTTACCGAACAGAGAAATTAAACTTACCATTTACGTTGTATATTTTTCCAGACTACACTTCGGTTTTTTGATTAGGCAAATCAGTGGCTTTTGATTGTAAAGCAGGGACTTCCCCTCTAATCCATCCTTTTGCCTTCCCCTGATGGAACAACCGGTTTTTATAACCTCTTTTATAGACAGATTTTACCCAACTCACTCTGTTTGGAAGAAAAAAATAAGAATCTTAATTCTAACTTGTGTTGATCGTGTTCTACTTAAATTAACCATTATGTTAAACATTCTACTTTAGTCGGCCTAATTTACATAAGTTATTAACTTTCGTTTTAAATGTAAGACTACAAAATAGTGCTGTAGAGATCTGAACTGGATTGAGAAGATTGAAATTTAATTTTCAATTGGAGGGATAATGTATATATGTATTTATGTATTGAAACATTGGTTTTGTCGTTTTTTACTTTCAACTGGATGCGTTGCTAGCTTTATAACACGGATCTTTTTTAACAAACCTGCATGATGGAGGGAGGTCGGACCTGAAAATTTGCGTAGTTTGAATAAAGAATTGGGAAAGAATCAATGTCTCGTTTGTGACTCCACTCCTCTATCTATCAATATATATACATAAGCATATACACACACAAACACTCGTGTATAAAAAGGAAAATAAAAAAACATACATATACGTATTTAGCCAAAAGTTAAGCAAACCTGAATGCTGAATGTTCATGTGAAATAAATAAGCTCATATGGCGACATAAAATTAAAAAAATATTCGATATCTGATCAACGATTTCTTCAAATTAATAGAAACATGAAGCCTACGCGTTTTTGCGACAGAGTAAACATTTCGCTAATTCAAGTTATATACGCAAAATTTAGGTATACTGTGCATGGCTAAGAGTTAAGTTCGCGATCAGGTTGCTGTGCAGTTTCTTAATGACAAAGGAGAAAAACAGGCGGATTTGGTGGCAACCACTTACAGAGACCCAAATCGACAATTGATTTATCATCGACCCGTGGTGATTGTCAGTGATTGCTCGCGACCCCGTATTTTTTATAGTCTTTCGTGATCCCGATCTTCGGGAAAAACTTATTTTTGCACGCGTTTGTAAGTAGGTTTATTCATTGTTAATTTATGAAAATTTAAAATAAATATTAAAATCGAATCAGTTTTTTCAAATCATATTTTTTCGTGGACATGCATAATTACTTGGTTGTTAGGAGCGACAAAAGAGCGTTATCTGTTTCTTTAAACTTCAAGCTTAGCTAAACTGAAGTCGGACTGGGCCTGAAACTTTATACACCAGCCTGCGAGACAAGATCAGTGTTCCTTGCTGTATTGTACAATCAGTTTTTAAGTGTTTCAATGTTCATAATTGCCTGGTTGTCAAGAGCAACAAATTAAGAAACCTTTGTTGCCGGTCTTTTAATTTTGAGCATAGCTAAGATGAAGAATGGCTAGGAAACGATACTCCGCTTTGTCAAGCTTTATAACCAAAACAGTTCCAGTGTTCCTTAATTGCTTATGTTTGTACTCATGGACTTCGAAATCCTGGTGTTCAAAGATAATTCTTTTTAAGGCTAGGAAATAAAGGAAAGTGAAGTGCCTTCTTTTTAAGATTTACAACTTAAGTCGGAGGAAAGTGTTCACTGAAGCCAAACCCATCTGCTTAACAAGTCCTTATGCTCAAGACATACAAAAGCAAGTAATGGAAGAACCAGCTTGAATTTTTCTTAATATACCTACCTGTATACTTGGTAGTTATTAAGATCATTTGTTTCAACACTTAAACGCTTGTTTCATCTCGTTAAACTGACCAATGCCAAGTTTTTTTAAAAGTATTCTGTTGAATTTCCAAGGAGATTTTTCCGCATTACTCCATTGTTGTTAAAAAACACCAACATTTGTTATACCGTTTGCCTTTATAACTGTTATGGCCGCCTTAACTGAATTGTGTGGGAGTTGGTTTCCAGGTAAAACGCTTGTATCGTTACTCTTAAGACTTTAAAACCATTATTCTACTAAATTTTTAAAAATCAAAGCCATAAAATTTGAACAAAATTACAAATTTCAGAATTTGTTGAGGAAAGCAAAAAAGACCTTTACTGAATTTTCTGGGAGTTGGTTTCCAGGTCACAATTCGTGTATCGTTACTCTTAAGACTTTAAAACCATTATTCAGCTAAATTTTTAAAAATCAAAGTCATAAAATTTGAACAAAATTACAAGTTTCAGAATTTGTTGAGGTAATGGACTTTTTTAAACTACTTGTAAAGACAAAGAAAATGAATGGTCACTTTGTTGGGTCTCAAGCACTGGCTGTAAAGCTAAGATTATTTCTACAGTTTATATGTGAAACTGTCTTAAGGAGGACAAGTGTTAACTTATATATACTCTCACGGTTCAGAATATACGTAAACGGAACAATATAAAATCGCTTGTTTGACGCGTCGTAGTTATGAATAAAATTTTTTTCCAGGTAAACAAATTGAGAGTCGGATAAATTATCTGTTTTGTTACTAAAACCTAACCGGGTGCTATCTAAATTCAAGATCCATTTTATATTGTAAACATGTTGAAACATGTTGAAACATGCAATGAGTTTAGATTGTTATGTGCTCAAGTATTTGGCTGTTTTAAAAATCACTCAGGACTTTAAATAGCAACATAAAGAAAATCTGAAATTCTTAGCTTCATTACGCAACTGTTATCAGTTCCCCTTCAACGTCTGAAGGGGTCGAAGTAACAAAAAAATGTCGCATTTACGCATTTAAAAAGGTTGCATTTACTCAACCGAAAAAATTGCTTCGAAAGCGAAAACACTATCAAGTTCTTTGATACTATCTGAGAGGAACTTGAAGGCGATCTAACTTGAGTTTTTGTCTTCAAACCGCTATAGCAGTACATTTCCAAGAAAGAACTTTACTGATAGTATAAGATAAAAGAATCGAAACCGAATAAATTTAAGCTCTTAGCGAAGTAACTAACCGTTACATAAAGTCTTGACGCATCTACCTCCAAAAAATCAGCCTGCCATTCTGATTGTCATGCAAAACGATGCAAGCGAGTCCGTAATTGCACAAGCAATCCAGTAAGCACGAATAGCTAATGCTTTCTTCAAATTAGTCTCGTGTCAAACTAAAGTAGTCTTTTAATTTTGCCATTCAATGGCAGCAAAAAATTTATTGTTCTTCGCACACTTTTCAAATAGTGTGATTAATGATAAATGGTCTAGAATCAATAATCTTAGAGTTATAAAACTTTTGGAGGCGAATATGTTCAAGCTAACTAATTGCTATCTTAGAAATTAAAGAACAATAAATCCTTATTATGGCGTGAAAACTTGAATTTCCATTTGTTGTACTTTCTAAATGGATGGAAATAAAACAATCTCCTTCTTGATCACTATTGTTAATTCTTGTAACACGTACTTTTAAGGTTTAAGACGGAAATAATCATTGGCGTAAGTAACAAGAGATTTCAAAACACACAGATGTTTTGATGGAAGTTTGGAACTCATCAACGTTAATTGAAAATGATTGCTTGTCATGAAGTTTTCGCATGCGTCAGTTATGGTTGTTCAAATGAGCCGGTCAACTCTGACAATTTTACAATAGAACTTGTGCATAAATGGCGGCGACCAAAACATTCTTTTGTTTAGCCAAACTAACCTCGTTTTGCTTAACATATTCTGAAAGTTAAACACAAGAACGAGGCTAGTGACGCTAAACAAAAGAAATTTTTAAAAGTCACCGCAATTTATTTTATGCATAGGGTCTGTAAAAGGTTTTCTTTGCTTACAAAAACTGCTCGAAATTTCGAAAAATGCAAACACGCATTTCAAAAAATTTCCAAGAAAAGTGAGTCTATGGATAGTAAGAAACACGAGCATGGGTTAAGTTAGGGTTGTTTATTCATTTCGGTTCTCTAAAGCCTCGCTCCTTAAAATTGAGGATTAGTGGCTACACCAACAGCTTAATACCCCTGTCCACAAACGGTAGTGGCGAAAGAAGGCCGCACAAATGTTCAATTCGCGACAAGCCCGGGGATAAATCTCGACTGAACCAGCCGTGAACCAAGGTCGCACTCGTAAATCGGTCTTTGGAATACGGGGCCCCGGTTTTATATTGTTTTGAATGACTTTCGGATTTATAAAATTTCTTTGAAACTGCGCACTTGACTAAGACATGAAAGCTAGAGACGAACTGACTTGCAATCAGGTCTGGTTTTACCCTAAGCCGCCACCTGTGTTTTTTTTTTTTTGGCGTTCTGAAACTAACCACACTTAGTGTTTCTTAGATGTGGTTCCGATTTTAAAGATTTGATGAAGCATAGGCGTGCTTGAGTGAGAAAACTTTCAACGGCATCAAAGGGTACAACTACAAGTAAACTGGTATGTTGACCGATGCGGGCGAAGCCGTTCGTAATCAAATACAAGAAATGTTTTTCTTGTTCGAATTTTGATTATGCATGTTCAAAAAGAGTGTAACTCGATGAGGATTTCATTCTGCTTTGTTTATTATTTCAGATGGTTTCCCCTCATTTTTATGAAGGGAAGGAGGATGAGACTGTTACGACAAATTCCCTCTAAAGGAAAGCAGGAAAATATTGTTGTTTTTCTGGTTTTTTTTGTTGTTGTTGTTGTTGTTTTTTTTATGACAATATTTTAGCGTCTTAATTAATTCGCGAGCTTGACGCACGACTTTTTTAGCTTGAAGTAAACAGCATTTGAGTTTAGTGTTGTTATTACGATCTGAAAATTGTTTTGGTATGATTTATATAGTTCAATGTACCTTAATGGCCAACCTTCTGTTTCTTGTTGTTGTATTGTACTCTCTGAGATTCAAATAGACTCTGCTCGTAGTATCGAGCAACAGAACCATCGTTTCCCTTAATGCAGTTCACTATAAAACTAAACTTGAAGGTCATGCGGTCACAATATACGGCTCTTAACAAGATTAACCTTCCTGTCTTGTTGAAAATTATAGTTAACTTAACCGCCCAGCATTTAATGACAGCTGTTTTAACTTAAACCAGCATTTATTATAGCGAAACATCTTTAACAATATGTTTAGGAAATGTAGAGTTAACTGGTTTAATCAGGAGAGATATCAAGTGTCACCTTATCTGGCGAAATCTTTGTCTCCATCCCAAAGAATTTTTAAAAAACTGACAAATGAAACTTTTTTACTTTCAAGAAGAATTAAACAACACTGAAAATCTTGACACAGTAAGATCCTAATCTCGTACGCGATTGACATCTCCATTTTGTGCATTAATTTTAGAATGTCCAGCACGCGAAGCAATCATTTCGATCTGACTCTGTTGCTAAGATTTCACGTCAACGCTTATTAAGGTTTTCAAACTCTTTAGAACAATTTTGGAAGATGAGAATGACACGGAGAGTTTTTTTTTGTTGTAAATCATTCTGCTCAAACTCGCTTTTAAGGTTGATGTGCAAATTGATCCACTACTCAACAACTTTAGCACTAACTGTAAAATCAGCTCACATACAGGCTACTTAAACGAGTATTAGTAATAAATTTTCAGAGCTATCGTAGCAACGAAAGGTAAAATCTTTCTAGCTTTTCAGTTTAACAAGACTCACAATATTAAATGGTAAAGATTATTTCTACCGACAACTCGAGGGTTTTAAACTCAGCGACAAAAGCAAAACATTTCATGAGAAAAAAGACCCGAGTTAATTTGTCTTCATGCATATACATTGCAGAGTATTTGTTTGTTCGCTTGTTTTTAACACTGCTATCTTTCTACCTGCCGACAATTCGTTGCCGAAGTTTTAACTAAAGGCAAGTTTCGTCATAGATTTGTTCTGACTTCATTGAGAGGGCTTACTTTAATTCAACATAAATTAAACACTTTTCACCAGGCTAGCATTGAACAGCATAGCATAAAACTATATTGGAAATGTTTTCTTGTATTTACCTCAGTTAAAATTCTTATTAAAAAGAGATATTGATAAAAGGCGCTCCGGTTTGGTAACAGTTTGAGGCCAAAATGCGACGCTAAATATTTTTATAATTCTTTAACTTTTTCAAACAGAGATTTATTTTAACTTTAAGTACACTTACCATATAAAAAACTACAGAGAACGACAACGAAGAGCTTAAGAACCGACAAAGATTTGTTTAAACGCAAGCAAATGAAAAACAACTGTAATACAAAGTTATGAACAACATTTTATGACCGATACAACGAACTAGGGCTTACCTTACTAGTTCGACTCTTGGTGTTTTCGATTTTAGACTTTGTTGGCTTTCCCCACTAACTACTGACAGTGTGAACAGTGTGAAGTCAATGTTATTAGTCATCTAAAGCACAGATCTCGGCTGCTAAAGCTTTGGTTTTACGTCAGGGATTGTTTTAGTAAGTGAGTAGGTACCTTATCGAATCAAATTTCTTGTGCCCATGCAGCATTGTATATCACGTCTCAATGATGTAAATTTTGCAAAAATCATTAGCGGGGAAAAAAATGAAGCATTGCGGTCTGTATTTGACAGATTTTAATAAAATTATGAATTATTTTTTCTGTCTATTTGATTGCCTGCGACAGAATGGAAGGAGGTGAAATGTCTGTCATTTGGACAATTTAGATCTCGTTTCCGACATTAATTATTGAAATAGAAAAATTAAACACTGGGCAATATTCTGGCGTTGATTGAATTCGATCGATACTCGGTTCGACGTTGAATTTGGATCGAAAAAACCTCCAATTTAAGACGGGATTTTGACAGCGATATTAATAAATGTATGGTATTCTTGACAAAAGTAAAAATTCAAGAAGTCATCTTCAAGATAGACTTAGAATTAGAGGCATAAAAAAACAGGAACAACAAAATTAATATTTAAGTTAGACCCATCAGTCATCAGTCTGTTATTGGAAGAGAACAATTTTTACCTTTGAGGTCACTGCAGCAAATTTTTGTATTTTATTAAAAAACTTAAATACCCTAATATTATTTCCTATGTAGTGAAGGCTCCAACACTTTTTTGATTGCTTTTAAACTTCGGCTTGGTAGAATAATTATTTCTTTGTTATCGCTATAAATGCTCATAATCTTCATGTAAAAACATTGTTACATTCTTGTTTTCTTTAACTTTTGTCGCTGTAGAAAAAGAGCGCCTTCGTTTTGCGGTTAGAATTACTAGTCTTTCTGAAGAGGAAAAAGAATCTTTTTCATGCTTGTCATAAAGGATTTCGAAAGATTTCACTTATTCCAATTGAAGTTCAATTCTGGCTTTTGTAAATAATATATAATAGTAATTTCACTCCGGGAACAAGCCGCAGAATATATTCCGGATTACATTGTATCACCTTGGCTTAAAGAAGCAATAACTAGTTCGTATGTTTAGGCAGACTTCAATAGACAACAAAAGTTTAAGCGTACTTCATAATGTAATGAGTTCAGTTTCTATCTAGACTGAACAGTTTTAACAGCCGGCCGGATTAGTAAAAAAATTAATTCACTAGGATATTATCAGTAAAGCTAATTGGTGGCAAACCTAATTCAGTCCCGCCAAAAAACGTAGATAAAACACATCACTGCCGTGGTGTTTACACACATTATATCCGCATAGTGACATACATCAACAGAGATTCGAGCCTTTTACTTCAACAAATACAAAACTACCAGCTGTTGCGTCAGAATGCCACATCTAAACCTAATATGTTTGCTCAGGGCAAGTTTTTGTTTCTGATCAAATAAATGTTTTTTTTTATCTGAGTTATTGGTTAAAAGGTTACCAAATACGTCAAGGTGACAACATAAAAACCTGCGGGCAAAAGTCAGATAAATCACAAGGACATACATATTTCACTCATCATCTTAGCAAACAAAAATAATTTTTGACTTTCGCATCAGCTCCTATGTGGTTTTTGCGAATGTAACGTGCAGCAAACTTCTAGATCAAGCAATTTGCAGTTCCTTATAAAAGACTGAATCCGAGTTCATAACGCGATCTCTCGATTTCCAAAAAAAATAGCACTTAATGATTTCTGAATAAAAAAAGTTTGAACTGAAATCATTTTATCATGAATATTTCTTCAAGGCAAAGACAGGACGTACTTCAGCTAAAAATATGACAACCAGTAAAGGGACGTGTTACGAAGCATTTTCTTTCTTTTTCTTTCTTCCTTCCTTTGTCTTTCTTTTTTTTTTAAAGAACTGTCTTCTCTGACCAACTGATCGACAAATATTTACGTGTCCCGGAAATTGTTTGTTAGACAGATCCTTTCAATCTTAAAAGCTTTAAACTTCAAACCATGACCCATGTCAGACTGGTCCATTCTTTCACATTTTGAAGATGGAAAACTAGAGTAGTACTTTAGATCGTTTCTTCTCATCATTGTAGTGCTATCTTACTAACGAACAGAACAGAACTGCCTAAAGCTAAATGACTGCTTCTCTCGCCAATGTAACTGAACCAAGTATATCTGACCACCACATCTGCTAGCTTATCCTGTAAGCACGAAAACAACGTGGACATCCAACCAGAAACGCTATCCTCAGTGTACGTACATCTTTCTACAAGTTCTGGTAAAGTATACCATATAAGTGACTATACGCGCTCACTTGTGCGATACCAATTTTGAATACAAAACAAATGTTATGTTTTCTCATCGACTTTGTAAAAAGAAAGCTAAAAATGATTTACATGTTCTACAACAGACTTAGCAAAGCACAAGTGTCCGACTTAAGGCACGCAGCCGGCCAAATGAAGAGGCGCGAGATGTGTTATAACACAAGAAAGCGGTATTTACGCACATAACAATTATTAGTAAAATGATACTAGTGGTCTATCATAAATGCTGCATTCTGATTGGCTACGCTACTCATAGGCTATTATTGATAGCCTACGAGTAGCGATTGCGCGTGATCATATTTGTCGTAAACATTAAAAAATTAATTTTAGAGCTTTAAAAAAAGATATTTTACTTCTGATTTTTGACCAACTAGTATGATTTTACTAAAACAACTATCCCTCTCGCCCTCATGGGCTAGCAGCCAAATAGCCCATTCGACCTGCGGCCTCATGGGCTATTGGCTTCTAGCCCATTCCGGCTCGAGGGATAATTGTTAATTAGGCATTGGTTGAGAAAACGCTCTCTGAAGGCTGGTTAGCTTTAACCCGGGTTAAGCCAAAATTCAAGCAGTAATTTTTCTCTCTAAGGAAAGGCTTACGTTTCTTAGGAAATGCTGTTTAGAAATCTCAACGGGAAAAACTTGTCAATTCTAGATTAAAATTACAGCTCAAGTCAGTTTCTCTGAAGGCCGGCGCACACTTGAAGTAAAGAGCTGAACTGCTTGCTCGTGAGGCTGTTTGCTCAGCTTATTCCACACGTGTGCGGCAATTTTGCTATACTAATATCATTAACCTGAGTGTCAAGTTGGGAAATCTTTTGTTGTGA
Organism: Hydrozoanthus tunicans; assembly: GCA_026413305.1. Taxonomy (NCBI): domain Eukaryota; kingdom Metazoa; phylum Cnidaria; class Anthozoa; order Zoantharia; family Hydrozoanthidae; genus Hydrozoanthus; species Hydrozoanthus tunicans. Next base: position 38,878 of record JAOBAT010083752.1, read on the forward strand.
AATTTCATGTTACAAGAGAATTATCGCATGACGCTTTAACAAGGTAATGAGCCGGGAGTGTCTTTTATACAACTTAGCCAAGGCAAGTCTAATATCTGCAAAGGTAAATTCATTTTTAATTTTCCAGCTGCGCTTAAGTGGGTCATATTTGAAAAATGAGAAAAATTAAAACCATTCCCCAGGTTAAGGAGTTTCTGTTAACATTTCCATAAATCAATCTCACTTTTATGTTTCTTATTTACTAAGTACTCAATCTCTGTTATAACTTTTTCTTTTTTATGGTTGACTATGCATGAATGCAACTTAGACAGTGTTAAACATAAAATGCTTTTGTTAAAAAAGAAAATAAAACGATGATGTATTCAAGTATTTGGCATCCTACTTTGAGGAGAAAGTACGAAATGCAAAACACAACAACAATACGCATGACCTGAAGGAGAATGGTATTTATAGCAACAATAATATCAAAAACAGTTTTATTGCTCTCAAAAGAACATCTGGAATCTATTGTATGATAGATGATGCTATTATGACCTTAAATAGCTTTCGGATATTCGAAATAAAGTTCACGCACTATTTGGGAATACGTAGATGTACATTTTTATGATATAGCACAAAACTTTTTAATTGGATAATCGTTGGACCTGCTATCAAATTGAGAATACAGTATTTGACTGGATTCCTATTTGTAATGCGAGAATTCTAGTGAACTGCAACGAAACAGTTTGGAGTTGAAAAAGAACATGAAAAAAGTTTTATAGCCTCTTTGTTATATGTAAAATAAATCTTAGAGTTGTGAGTATGCGGTTCTGCAGCAGCGCCCTGTGCTTGAGTCTCGGGCCGGTGCAGTATTATATATCTGAAACACACTAGTAGTAATATATTATCTACCGTTGACCACATATACAACTTCTATGCTAAAAAGCGAAAAATGAAAAATATGCCAGGAAGGTTAAGTGTGTTTACAAAGGTTTTAAAATGATGTGAGACAAATGTTAGTTTAAGCTGGGTTTTTCCCATGGATTGCAAGAGACTTCTTCAAAACGCGTACGTGAGCATTTAGTCTCTGATGAAGCCCTTCCTTACATAATAGTACACCAACAAACTACGTACGTTAGAGCAATGTCGTGTTAACTGAACTATTTTGCCATTTTACACTGTTGAACTGAGGAAAAAATATAACGATATTAACGAGCTTTTGTAGCACGCAAACCAGTTGTCTGTTGAATTTAAAGATTTGTTCGTTCTTTACACTTGAATCTATATAAAGGCCTTCAAATTGTCCACGTTTATTTTTGTCGCCAGTTCACGATTTTAAATAAAAGTTTTATTCATTCCTTATACTTGAATCTTTAATGCCTTCAGTTTTTTTGGTGTTTATTTTATAAACATGCATCATAATAAGTATTGATCACACAGCTACATAACCTTTATTTTTTGTATCTTGTCTAACTAAGGATTGACGATTGTAGTGTAATTTACTTGTATTGGCGGTTGGTCAGCAAAGAACTGCATCCATGCAACGAACCACACTGGACCGACGTTAAACAGATTTAGTGAGGGATACATACAAACTAACAGAACATACAAATGGTGAAAACAGAGCGAATGAAATTAAGATGGGCTAACTCAAACTAGGGGGTATAACAACACTTAAACTCCAACTGTTCTTGAAATGATTATACTGATTAGGCTCTTGCCAGGGAGACACGGAACTTCTAACAAACTATTTTTAATATCAAATCTTGACTCTTCGGTTACCACTCCAAGAACAGTTTTAGAAAAACTATGAAAACGTCAGCTAAAAATTGTTGACAATTTGTTTTTATCAAAACGCTGACTTTTCGAGGGTTAGTTTTTTTTGTGGGGAAAACAATTCAAATGTGATGTTACGATGAAAAGCTTTATAGCACCATATATACAGAAAAGCGTTACAGCAAATGAAGGCAAGCACGTGCATCCTCTTATATGTAATCTTTAGCATGCATTCAACCAGTTATGAACTCAAAGTACGGTCATATTTTACCTCTGAGAGTAAAAAGGTCAAGATAGAAAAAAAAGATCGTTACAATTTAGAACTTTACCACGTGAACGATCTAACTATAAAACCAAATTATATTTGAGTTTGTCTGCATATGGTTGCAATGAGGTTTTACCAATTTGGTTTTCGATTTAGTTCAACCGTTAGAATATATTTTTTCTAATTCTGGAGAGCTGAAATTATTTTGTTGATAACGATAAGTAGGCACTCACTTCTTATCGAGAAGAGTTTTTCACGTAAAATATATTTTAAATTGAGTCGCACTCATGCTATTATACCAATTTATGAACTACAAGCGTCTTTTAGTTCTATTTATTAAAACGTTTGCTATCTTTCTTCCTCTCGCCACTTTATTGATGCTGATCTATTCGCACTGCAGCTGCTATATCTAACACTAGTTTTTCATTAAAAAGATAAAGTTAAGAACAGCAATTTGATGCAACGATTCTTTTTCTCTGTTTGCAACGCTCACGGAGTTCCACAAACTTGAGAAAATTTGCTTTTAACAATTTTTTCTAACCAACTGGAACAAAATTTTCATTTAAACGCATAGTGCATCGGAAAATCCGAAAATGCAAATCGCTGATATTTGAATTATTGGTAAATAATCAAGGGAAAATAGTATCATGATATGAACTAATTTAGTTCTTCAAAGACCGAAACACATAGAAAGAAAATTAACTTTTGAATTTTCGAGATTCACTTCATAAGTCTGAACAAAAGAAAAAGAGAAAGTGAAAATCATTTCTCTTTTTTGACCAAATTGGTTTCCGCGTTTAGTTGCAAAGCTGTTTTAAAGTTTCCGACTTAAATTAAAAACCGTTATCTCGTATTGACTGGTATTATTAGAATATAGCCGCGATAAATTGAGATTTTTTTTTCTTTTGACCAAGAAAGGAAAATTGAGAAACGAGTTTTCCTCGCCACCTTGATCTATTTGATGCAGATTTTCGATTTAACACGTTTTAGATTTGCAAGAGAGCGTTTACCTCTTATCCTGAACCGCATTTGTGTCGACTGATCATAACAACACGAGTTGTTACTAAGAATAGTACTGGCTTGCCAGTTTTTGTTAGTTTCAGAATTGACAAAGAAACTTACTTCTAAAGGAAAACCAAAGCAGAAAAATTGAAAATACCTTAAAATAAGACCAGGGTGCTGGTTACCCAATGCTCTGAAGCTTGCTTAATTGCCTGAAATGACAGCCGCATATTGCGAGCACAAATAACAAATTAAAACGCGAAGGATGTCTAAAGTCGTTCGTCGCCGCTGCACAGCAGGGGCCAAGCAAAGCACCGACAAAGTTAACCCTGAAGGCAATTTTTGCAATTTTAGTTTTGTGGTCGATTTTATCAGATATAGACACTGGTGTATACAGCACTAGTGCATATATATGTATACACTACAGGCGCGTACGCAGCTTTTCCTGCGGGGGGGTGCACTTTAAGCTTGAGCGGACCTTAGGTTATCAGTCCTTAAATA
>JAOBAT010083753.1:0-18905 GCA_026413305.1 Hydrozoanthus tunicans
AGTAGTAGTAGTAGTAGTAGTAGTAGTAGTAGTAGTAGTAGTAGTAGTAGTAGTAGTAGTAGTAGTACTAGTAGTAGCAGTAGCAGCAGCAGCAGCAGTAGCAGTGATACCTGTGAATAATGACTGGTAGCCAATCTTAGCATGTCTTCCATCAAAACCTTGTGTAAAGTTGTGAGCTGTGTCGAAACTCTATCTAGAATTCGCATCTGAAGATTTAACAGAGGTGTTAAATTAAAACTCTGTTAACTCATAGAGGTTAATAAATGAAAACAGCATCAGGATCATCTCGATCAGTCCTACTTTCTAAGAAGCGACCGACCTGCCCTTCTCCTAAATCTTATAGACCATTCTCAAACAGAAAGCATAACTAATTTTTTCCAGTTACTGAAGAAAAAGATCGATTTTTCTTACCACGCTATAATTCGTAGATTATTTTGTTGACCCATTTTAAGATACACAAGGTCATATCTATAAACCAATGAGGATATAAATGGCTGAAATTTTTTTAAAAGCAGTTCCCTACATTTATAACCTCTATGATGGCTGGCAAGGACACTTATAACGTCATACAAGGTACTACCCAACAACCTGAGAAAATAAACGGCTGAAGAGTTTTAAGCAGATCCTATAAACTCTGAGATGGCTGGCAAGGGCTTAATAAAAGGTCTGAAACCACACAACCTTAAAAATATAAACGGTTGAAGATTTTTAAACAGAGCCCTGGTGGTAAAACGTATAAGTTGGCTGGGATAAACAAAAGTGACTTCACCTCGTGTTGCAGTTTGACGCGTTCGATTAACAATCCTCTGACCCTCTTCTTGGTGCCTCCAAGCTTTGATTGAAAGATCAATAAAGATATGTTAGAAGTACTACCAGTAAAAAGGAAAATAAGATGCCCAAATTGTTGACCACCAGTTAAGTTGCAGGTTTTGAATCATTCCTCCTCCCTTTCCCCACTTCTTTAACCATCCACTGCGTTACTTGATGTATTAATTCCCCAAGACATTTCTCTGAAAATATTAAACAACTTTTGTCCAAAGATGCTAGCCAATAAGTCTTTAGTCAGATTTTTCAATAATTGCCAAATGTTAGGATTGGATTAAACTGAAAACATGATAAACAACTATGCCTAACGTTCTGAGAGGCTGAAATTATCATTTGAATTTTCACGCCACACACTCTTTAGTTCGCGCATGAATCGGGAGTGCTTCTTCCGTACAAGTTAAACTTCCATATACTTTTAGGACATGAAACTTCACTTCTCGTGTTTTTACAAAACAAGATTAAGAAAAAAATGATCAAATTCTTCAGTATTTCCAATACTCGAGTTTCGTGAACTAAATGGAAATACAGATGCATTGTTGGTCGAAAACGAAGATTCAAACGCACCGAGGTCCAAAGCAAATGGGAGTATAAGTACTCTGTAGGTTAAAAACAAACAGTAGTACAGATTTGTGGCTCTAAAAAAAGTGGGTTATGAAAGTAATGGGAATGGTTTCCACAAAGCAAACATAGCACTGACAAAATAATACCACAAATTATCATCACCTTGTCTTCCATTGCCGACTTTACTACTGTAAAACTTCGCCATCTAATAACGAAATCCAGATAATGAGAATAAAAATAAATCAAAATAATATTAATCATAATAATAATAGTAATAACACTAATAATAATGATAACAACAATAACAAAAAGCAAAACAAAAATAACATCAGTAACAGCGCTTTTACATCGTAAGGCAAGAGTGAAAATTTTTTTTTTACATGTAAACGTCTTTGTACCTAGTACATCCTTAGGTTTAACAGTATCTGTATTTATAGAGCTGACGCGAATAACAACACGCCACTCTCAGCCAAATAGCGGGAAAATTGGCGCAAAAACGCTACACATGTGATGCACTTAAAAACCTAACTAGTTGGTGCTGCCAGGCAAAATTCTTTCTTAAACGGAATATATAGCCAAAATACCACCGAGAACTTGATAGTAAACTCTATCACTTGAGGACTGCTTCCTCTCAAAAAGATATAAATTGCTGCTTCTTATCCAAACGTTGTAGTCCGACTCTTCACTTTACCTCATATCAAATTCGTTTCTTTGTGTTCCATGATGAAGAACGAGTACTTCATATATCTAAAACAAAACACGTTTAAAACTTTAAAATTAGTTTACCTTTATTACAACAGATTTTCAATTAGAACATTGTCTAACAAGATACATCAATTCCCAAAAAGTCAATCATTAGCGACTAACTAAAAATTTACCCGTCCTGAGCAACCAGCCATCATCAAGTACAGACATTTAGATATTATAAAAAGGAGCTAGGAATCGCAACGGATTTAAAATGATCAGTCCCCTCGCTACACTTTTGTTTAGGCCACGTGATAACCTGCTGTGTGCAAGCACCAACTACAAAACTGTTTCGCGAGGGAGGGGATTCGTCATCAATGTTCCTTTTCACACTTCCTGCACCTAGAGAATGTGTTAGCTGTGGTTACGTATGCACCCCTATGGAAATTTAAGCTTACTTTAATGATAAGCTGCAGTGCTTTTGTGTCATCTTCGTGGTCACTCAGAAGTTTCTCTGAAACAAGAGCAAATATGGCATTTCAAACTTACCGAAAACGATTTAGGTTTTTAAAGTAAGAAAATGTATAACTAATAATTTTGACTATTACTATATCAAGAGTTGAGGTTAAACATGTAACCCTGGCCAATCGACCTTTAAAGTCCCTATCAAGCTTATTTTTTTAAGTTCTAGATGAAAAGTAGAATACTTTAATAATAGTAATTCTCGAAAATAAAACCCTTTCTCGCCGTTCCTGATACATTTTTTTAGACTTGAAGCGTGCAATGATGACGTAGCAAAAGGCATATGACGTAGCACGAGGCATGAAGCAGAGACAATCTTTTTTATCTCGAAAAATTCTATTCTGGTTACAATAGTCACATTGTTAATAACTTTAATCAATGAATTTTTCCTTTGAGAGTGTTTTAAATAAAAATTCTATGACATTTTCTAACAGAAATAGATATTTTCAAACAAAATCCACACAACTCACTGCTGCTACGTCACAGGTTACCAGTCCCCAGCCTGTTCGGTCAAAATTTACATTCCGATCTTTTTGTGGTTAAAAAGCATAGTTAGACGTGGAAATTTTCTTTGGTTATTTGAATTTTGAGTTCACAGATGACAACAGTTTTAATCCAAAAAGTAAAAAAATAAGCTTGATAGGGACTTTAAACAACCGGGCCCTGTGAAACACTCACCGAGTAACTTGTGCATTAACTCAGCCGCTCTTGCTCTCGAGTTCTCCTCTCCCATTGCCATGGCTAAAAACACAACAAAAACACCAAACTGATTACCACGAACTGACGACAAAACACACCTAAGGTAAACTGTAAGAACGAAGTGCAAGTATTCTCTTTATTGCTAATATACAACGATTGTTTCTGTTATGGGTAATGAAAGCAGTTTTGACAACAATAACGATAGAGTGATGATGATAAAAAGTTATAGCAATAGTGATGATGGCGTTGATAATAATGATAGCTATAGTGATAATGATAGAGCAATAGAATGAATATGATGATGGTGAAGATAATGATAACGATAGAAAAAGCAATAGTTATAATGATGGTGATGAAAATAATGATAGTTATAGTGGTGATAGAGGATAATGATCTTGATAATGATAACAATAAAGAAAGATAGCAGCCGTGATGATGATAACAATAATGATGAAGTTAACAATAGTAATGATATAGCAATAGAATAAAGATGATGATGATGGTGATGATATTGATACCGATAACGACAAAATGATAGCAATTCTGATGATGATGATAATGATAATGATGAGAGAACGATAGATTGATAGCAATAGTGGTGATGATGGTGTTGATAACAATGACAGCTATAGTGATAATGAAAGAGCAATAGAATAAAGATGATGATGGTGAAGATAATGATAACGATAAAGATAGCAATAGTGATGTTAATGTGATAATAAAAATGATAAAGACAGTGACAGCATAGTGATAATAATGATGACAACGATAAAGAGTGATAGCAGTCGTGATGATGATGATGAAGATGATAGAGCGACAGCAATAGTAATGAAAATGATGGCGTAGATAATCATGATAGCTATAGCGATAATGATAGAATAATAGAATAAAGATGATGAAGATGGTGATGACAGTGATATTGATAATGATCATAATAAACAATGAAATCGATGACGATAACGATAGGGTAATTGATGAAGTAAGGATGATGATAATGACTATATTACAAAAATTCGTGTAATATTAACAAACATATTTCACCAGTGCAATTAAGATCGTTTTTGCAGTGCATTCAGGCTAGCCTATTTGAATATTCGTTAATTTTTAGTGAGTAACAAAACAAACTTAGCCTGGCCAATTAAGCAACTGTGAGTTTGACTTAGGTACTTACAAACACGTCAACAAAAATCAAGAAATTGACTCACGTGGATTTAGGGCTGTGATATTTACGGATCGTCCTCTACCGACCATGGTCTTGTGTCCGCTGAAGGATCAAGAAGATACATCGAAAACTCTTTAAAATACACTCACAACGCTACAAAACAGTTAAACAGAGAAAACGAGAAAAGGACTAATTAAGACTAAATCAATAAGAATGTAAGTAGGAAAACTAAATAATTAGTAAAAAGTAAGTAGTTAGTAAGATAAGTAAGTGAAAGAGTAGTTGAGAAAGTAACTGAGTGATCAACTAAATATGTGTTCGGGTAGGTGGGGGAGTGAGTAAGTAACGAAAAAATGAGTAAGAAATAAACGAGTACCGAGTGAGAGTAAAGATGGATTGAGTAAGGAGGGAGTGATTAGAGAGGGAGTGAGCAGGGAGGAAGTGAGCGAAGAGGGAGTGAGTAGTGAGGGAGTGAGTAAGGAGGGAGTGAGCAAGGAGGGAGTGAGTAAAGAGGGTGTCAGTAAAGACTGAGTGAGTAAAGAGGGAATGAGTAAAGAAGGAGTAAGTAAAGACAAAGTGAGTAAAGAAGGTGTAAAAAAGAGGGAATGAGTAAAGAGGGTGTGGGTAAGAGGGAGTGAGTAAGGAGGGAGTGAGTAAAGAGGGAGTAAGAACAGAGGGAGTGATTAAGGAGGGAGTAGATGGGAGTGAGTAAAGAGGGAGTGAGTAAAGAGGGAGTGAGTAAGGAGGAAGTGAGTAAAGAGAGAAAGTGAGTAAAGAGGGAAAGAGTAAAAAGGGTGTAAGTAAAGACAAAGCGAGTAAAGAAGGTGTAAAAAAGAGGGAATGAGTAAAGTGGGTGTGAGTAAAGAGGGAGTGAGTAAGGAGGGAGTGAGTAAAGAGGGAGTAGGGAGGGAATAAGTAAATAGGGTGTGAGTAAAGAGGGTGTGATTAAAGAGAGAATGAGTAAAGAGGTTGTGAGTAAAGAGGGTGTGAGTAAAGAGGAAGTAAGTAAAGACAGAGTGTGTAAAGAAGGTGTAAAAAAGATGGAATGAGTAAAGAGGGTGTGAGTAAAGAGAGAATGAGTAAAGAGGTTGTGAGTAAAGAGGGTGTGAGTAAAGAGGGAATAAGTAAAGACAGAGTGTGTAAAGAAGGTGTAAAAAAGATGGAATGAGTAAAGAGGGTGTGAGTAAATAGGGTGTGAGTAAAGAGGGAAAGAGTAAAGAAGGTGTGAGTAAAGAGGTTGTGAGTAAAGAGGGTGTGAGTAAAGAGGGTGTGTGTAAAGAGGGTATGAGTAAAGACAAAGTGAGTAAAGAAGGTGTAAAAAAGAGGGAATGAGTATAGAGGGTGTGAGTAAAGAGGGAAAGAGTAAAGAAGGTGTGAGTAAAGAGGTGAGTAAAGAGGGTGTGAGTAAAGAGGGAATAAGTAAAGACAGAGTGAGTAAAGAAGGTGTAAAAAAGAGGGAATGAGTAAAGAGGGAGTAAGTAAAGAAGGTGTAAAAAAGAGGGAATGAGTAAAGAGGGTGTGAGTAAAGAGGGAAAGAGTAAAGAGAGAATGAGTAAAGAAGGAGTGAGTAAAGAGGGAGTGAGTAAGTAAGGGATGGGTGAGTCAGCCAGAAAAGTAAACTCTCTAAGTAGTGCAGAATTACAAAAGGAATTTAATACCTACACGTTTTCTAAAAGTGGTCTGTCCCAATCTGGGAGAAGAGTCGTTGCTCCATCAAGCATTCTGTAGCATATATTCAAGCACTGCTCAAGTTCTTCCCTGTGCGAATATTTTAACAAGATTTTCTTATTGTACTAACGCCGATGAATAAAAAACTTTCATGATTTATAGAACTTTTCAACACCATGCATTCATTCACAGCCTAAGAGCTATTCATATGAACTTGTCATAATCATAACTTAGAGTTTTTAAAATGCAACTAAATGAATCTGGCTGACTTTTTCGGAGAATTCTATGGAACGAAAATATGACTTTCCCAAAAACGTTTTCGAACCCGCCTTCTTGATTTACTCCTTCCGCTGACCAAAATTTTAGACTGCAGGCGCATAGCGGGAAACGTAGTCTGGGTAACGCACATCGGTCTTCACACCAAACTCAGATCAATATTATTGTGAAAAGTTTCAGGATCAATGATCAGAAATGTTGTTTTGTGATCGAGTACCTTCTACAGACGTCAAAAGATTGAGAGTTTGCTTATTTAAAAACCTTAAATACTCAGCAACCAAATGACCTATTAATTAAATAAACGATATTTTTTTTCTTTTTCAAAAACTTTCTTGCTAAGTTCCACGATTTTGATAGTTGCCCTTTAAGTTACGTACCTGGGTAAAGTTTCTGAACCATCGATGACTTTCTCTAGTTTCTTAAGCTCTGGCTGAAAGAAAGTATCAAGTAGATCTTTGCAGAATTCCTGTTCCTCCTTCGAAGGGATGTGCCACTCAACATTGAGATTGAATAGATCTCCTGACTTGCCCCAATCCTAAAACAAAACCATTGAAAACGTTTAACTCTATTAGGAACCAACGAAAACTGAGACTTGAGATATTCTGACTTGTCCAAATCCTAAAACAAAACCATTGATAACATTTAACTCTACTTTTTAGAACATTTTCTGCTCTTCTAAATTAAGCAACAAAATCGCATTTTCCGTGTCTTTGGCCTGTGACATAAACGTCAGGGGACATGTTGGGAGAATTGAAAAAAAAACTTAAAAGTTACGAGCGTCTTCAAGATTTTCATCAATTCGACCAATATGCCCCGAGTGTTTAACAGTTCTTTTGTCATACGTTTCTGAGAGACTCTCTCCACTCTCTATATTAAAAGTAGAAAGAAGTCGGACAAATATGTAAGCTTAACAAGTTTAAGTTTTTGTATGGTATGGAGTTTGCTCTTAAATGCATTGTTTTGAAAATTTGTGTACGAATTTTTGACTAATAAATACTTTTCTTCAAATATTCCTCGCGTTCATGTGTCTGAACAATATTAGAACTCATATATATCGAATAGTTTATACCTTCCGCAATTGAAACCGCCCATTTCGTCGAGTACTTTGTATTTTTTGCTTGGGCTTGCAGCAAATGTTCGCCGAGCTCAGGGTCGTCGACGGCAGCAAACCGCGTGTTTTCTCTTCAGGTTCTCTAGTAACTTTATTACCATTTCATTTCCTTTCTTATCAGATTTAGATTAAATTTTTGTTTGTTTTTACTGTCTGACATGTTTCTGAGAAAAAAACCTGTTTTTGCAAATGGCAGCTGACGTTAAAAGCGTGTTTATATACTCTGATACAGACATGGTGTTCGACAAATCAGCGCGCAAGATTCATGGAGGTTATTTTTTACTTAAGTTATAAATCACAGAATAATTCTTTGTTCGAACAACCTGACATTGCTGATTTTCGGCTCCTAAACTTATTACCTGGCTCCTCTAAATCTGGCACGTCAAGCTCCCTGGCAATTATTTCGGTTACTATATCAGTTTCTTGACTGATCTTACCCTAATGAAGAGATGCTCTGAAGGCGACTGGCCGACGTCTTCATTGATACTTCGATAGTCAAGTGGATAAACGTTTGACAGGGTGCGGAGGATATTGTCCAGCATCTAATAAAAATAACAACAATGATGATGATGATGATGATGACGATGTGATGATAATGATGATGATATTAATTATGATGATGATGATGATGATGGTGATAATGTTAATAACAAACGAGAATATTGTCCAGCATCTAACAAAAATAACAACAATAATGATGATGATGATGTTAATGATGATGATGATGATGATACTGATGTTAATAACAACAATCTATACTCGGAATGAGGAAAATAAACCGACGCAAGCTGTACAGCAGATGCGGTCTAAGAACTTAAGAGTATATATTCCTCCTTTCAGTTTCATGAACCAAAACTTCAATGCTTTAGACGCATCAACATAAACAGGTCTTGAAACTAGTTTCTTTTAACCGGTTGTCTTGGGTAAGTAGACCCTCGCCCGAAAACTTTGTCCCCCAAGTGAAAGCAGGCTTTTTCTCGGATAAAATCAGTTCACTGCATTTACGTATACAAGTATTGAGAAGTTGTAAAGATAAGGATGACTTTTTCACCACCGAGGATATCAAAGGATAGCCAGAGGAAAGAAACATATTATTTTGTCCCCAGCTGGCCCAAGACAAACACAGAGATTGATCCAGGCTCATCTTTATCTTCCACTGTTGTAGCTGTACAACGTGCTGTTTTCATGAATCTACGTCATACTGACGTCAATTCCCTAATCTACGTCACACTGACTCGTCATTTGGTGTGCCAAAATGGCGGCGGCGTATTATCATCTTTAAACATTTTTAATTCGCATTTTGTTCAAACTAAAATTCTTTTTCAATAATGTTGTTTTCCAATTATGTACTTTTTGATAAGAAAATTAAAAAAAGGTACAGTTCTAGTTTTATCATGGAAACAAAGTCTGTTGTTGCGTGAATAAAAATAAAAAATATGTTTATATCATAACAAAGACCAGTCATTAAACTTCAAAAAATATTAAAAACCTTTGCTGCTAACTCGGCCGCCTCTTTGCACTTCAAGTGTAGTGTGGAGTGGGCCAGCTTCACCAGATCGTCGCGGTACTTGAGTAAATGAACTCCTCCACAGCGGACCATCTGTAATAAACAACAAAACGATTAGCAATAAAAACATTCACTCAATGAAAAGGTTTTTCAGAAAAAAAATTCAGCACTTTTTGAGATGAGACACATATTTTTCATACATTTTGTTACAAATTATATACCATAGAACAAATTATAAAATAATTTGCATGGCACGTGCGTTTTGATTGTTTAACAAGTGTGCTTTCATAGCACTATGAAGCACGAAGCAATATGGCGAGTCGCGTAAAATTTGAAAGACTTTAAAAAATGTCCAATAAGCTTTTTAATTTTCGGTTCAGTGCCCTGCATAAATCTGCGGCTGAAGAATTTCTACCTGAAGAACAGCCAGTCAAAACAAAAGACATTAGTTTTGCAAATTTATTGGAGAGCGAGAAAGAAAAGTTGGTCGATGGAGCGCAGTTAGGATCAACAAAATACTCTAGCTACTGCACACAGAGTAAAAGCGTTTACAACAGTAACTTTTATTAATGATTCGGAATTTCAATTTCTTGTTATTACTCCAACAGTTTCAGATACGAAAACATAAGACTAATATTGAAATAAATTTTTTAGCTTAGCTTGGAACACAAACAACAGCGAAACAAGACAATACGGTACAGACTAAAGACCTTTTACACGAGCAATTTTTCCTTGACAAGTTTATTTGACAAGTTTTATCACTTGAGCAAATGATCAACAAGTTTTCCTTTACAATTTTTCTTTGACAAAGTTTTCTTGTTCGTGTAGACGACGGGCAAGTTTCCCTTGACAAGTTTTCAGTTCAATATAACAATCATATCCTTGTCACATTTTCCTTGCTTTCCGTCTACACGAGCAAATTTCAGATTTGACAATGGCATGCCAGCTTTTCCTTGACAAGAAAAAATTGTCCAGTTCTCTCCATATACACGAGCAATTTTTCCTTGTCAAGGCAAACTTGTAAAGAAAAACTTGCTCGTGTAAAAGGGGCTTAAGTAATGTTTAGAGAAATAGATAAAAATTTTAAATTTGCTTTGTTTTTACAATAGCTTGAATAAATCACAAACTTTATATCAAAAAAATTCAAAACGGTTTTCACCAGGCTATGAAGGCACGGAGAACATGTTTTACTTCCTAAACGAACAATTACCTCTGCCACAAGTTGCAAATTCCACAGCAGTTGATCACCAACTTCTTCATCTTTGCTGATATCGTCCACTAAATTAACAACAAAACAAGCATTGAGTAAATTGCTGCTGTACAGTAAACAGCCCCCCCCCCTCCCCCACTTGATTTGACAAGTGAGTTAGCGCTCAGTTACTAGTTCCTTGAATATTGTTACGATAAAAAAATAAAAAATTAGCTTCCTTTTAGTTTTTGAATGTTTCACAGGTTTGCTCAAAACAGTCTGAAAAAATACACTTAAAAACAGCAGCTTTTTTGGACAGTAGTTTTGTAGAAGTTGGACTAAGAAATTAAAGACTTGAAGATTCAACCCGATTTTAGTGCGTAATAATATGCCTTATATGACTCTTCTCCGTTAAAAAAATAAAAGTAAAAGATTAGTGACTTAATTAATGTGCCATTCTTTCTAGCTAGGTACACCTGCTCTACTTATTGCGGAGACAAGCCACTACAACACAGCCAAACAAAATTGCAAAATTTTCTTATCAACTAGCGTTTAGATTCTTTAAGTCCCCTTGATTGGGAGATTAGACCAGTTCATAGTAACTTCTTGTATGTTTGTTTGGACCTTTTTTATATATAACATGGTCTCAAATAAAACTTCAAATACAACTGTGTTCATATCAGCAGCACAAGTATGAAGATTTTGTGCATATAACTAACGCCAAGCCATTGGTTTTCATCAGTTTTACAGTTTGAGTTTCTCGCGCGCCGCCATTTTTGGTTACGACGTGACGTGGTTGCAGTAATTTCATACAATAAAGGATTCCTTTAAATTAGTTTGGCAGGACAAGGAAGGGCAGGAGTCTTAGACTTGACCTTTTTTATTCCTAACCAGCTTAACCTTGCTTTGCATTACTTACATAATATAGAACATCTGGTAATAAGAAAATTGGATCAATGTTTGAGTAAACAAAGACGTTTTTTTCCTTTACCTATTTTGATTTCAATGTATAGAAATTAAATAGTTCGAAACATATAGAGTGAGGCAGACTACAGCAGGCTATAGGTAGACCACTCGAACACAAAAACTAGAAAAAAACAGATCTAGTAGTAAAAATATTTCACTGAAATGTTAAATAATACTAAATATCGTAAACGCTCCCACAATTCCCTATAAGGAAGACTAAAAACAACAATGAACAGAAGACTTAAGGGGGCGAGACAAGAACTACAAAAGCTGTGCCATGTGTTACAATTATCAACTAAGAAGTGGAAACCAAAAATACTTTGAAGATGTTTGATAACTTGTCTGCGATAAGAAGAAAATGTTTTAGAAGATCTAATTGTCTCAGGTAAAGCATTTCAGGAGAAGGTGACGCGACTGAAGTAACTGTTACTGAAGGAGGAGTTCTTGTAAATGCAGGCGGTAGGATTAATCCAGATTGAATACGGGAGTTTGCATGTTTAGTAGACAGGAAGCAAGAGGTGTCGGTGTCGAAAATATTGCTTAACAGTTTATATAGAGTGCACAGGTCTTTTTGTTCGTGCCAGTAGGAGACGGGTAGCAGATTAAGTTTCAATAGTCTTTCTTTGTAAGGCAGGGTGTAATCTTTTAGAATTCACTTGATAACACTACGTTGAACTCTTTCAATAAGTGTCCTGTTCTTGTGTCTTGTTCGGGACTGAAAGTATCAACCAACAATGACAAAACGAGTATCTTACCTGAAACAATATGTTCAATAACTGAACAGCAGTGTGGAAGAAACAACTTTAAAGTCGCCTCAGAATCGGTCTACGGATGAATTGGAGTGAAGAGTGTTAGTGAATGAGTAAAGTGATCCACTCGGGATTATTTACTCGATTCGTTTGTGCACCCACATATGAAACTACATTCTATTGAATGGACTGACCTGAAACTTAATATCAATTGAAGTACTGATTTTTTTCACGAAGTAAGGTAAAGAACTTTCGCAAAACTGAAAAGGCAAGACAATTCAAGACAATTCAAAACCTAGCCTGCGTGCAGACGGTTCCGGTTACAGTTCGTCTGTGACGCAGGCTATTCAAAACCACGATCTTTGCGAATCAGTGCGAATGAACTTGTGAGGTTTTGTTCTAGCGAGATATGAACCAACCACCTGAAATACGATTTTCCGTTTCCCTGAAGGTCACAAAATTGTCCGGAACCCTCAGCACAACAACTTTGAAGTATTATTTGAAGAACATTATCTCTTTCCTTGAAGTGGTGAAAACTGTTACACCTGTAGCGCTTTGTTTAAAAGAAACTTTTGCATTGGGCGTTCTGTTTTCACCTTTTTGGTCAAAACTTAACACTAAATATTGTAAGTATACACCAGTTCAGATACACGTGAATTGATTTGATTGGTTTAAAGATAGTAGATGTGAGACAATATTCATCTTGGAAATATTAGATAGGTACACCGAAACAAAATGGCGGACGGAAGTAGTCGTCTTGCGTTCGCTCAGGATCACAATATTGAAAAAAGTTCGCAACAGAAACACGGTTTATTTAGGTCCATAGCTTTTCCCTCGATTTTTCATCCAATCTCAACACCCTAAACAACTTAAAAAAATTAAATACATTAATATTACTAATGTATGACATTCTTGAAGGAAATTTAAGTAATAAGTTTTTGTTGTTGATGTCATGCACGAGCGTCGTCACGCTCAGTGATTCGAGTAACAAAACTTTTAAAATCAAAAGTTAAAAATCTTTCTTTTTTCTTTAAAGGAAATTTCCATAGATCAGTTTCCTCACTTGTATTTACTAAAACACTAAGTCTATTTCAGTTTCGGTGAATAGCGGGTTAATGAATATCTAGTAGTAAATATTCTTACACTATCCACCTCAACTGAAACAGAATAGGTGCTAAACATTCCTATTTTTATACCATAAGAAGCGGTTTTGGGTTCACTTTCCATAATCTCTTGGCAGGTGTTAACCACCAAAAAAAGGGTCACTTGCACCTTTTATTCTAAAACTGGAATACATAATACTTAATCTTTACAAACTAAACACTTGAACATAAAAGTACACGGTTAAAAGCGATTGCTGCCTAATGCTGCTTTAAAGATGTAAAATGTAAAATTACCTTAAAAACTGAGCTTTCGCCGCTCAACGCCATCATCAAAGTGATAAAAGAAGTGTAACAAAATCGACAAGTTAATTTTCTTTTATAACTCTGATGAAATAAATAAGATAAAGCAGCATTAGGCAGCGATCGCTTTTAATCGTGGATTTCTATGTTCATTTACCGTGCTGCTAAAGGACACTTTAATAGATTATTTAACACTTGGGTCTTGATTCACAGCTTTGTTTTCAATTCTAAAGTTTAAAATTACTTGAGGTGCAACACGCAAAGAACCATCAAAGTCGTCTTCTCAAAAAGCAGCAGTAACTTTAAGTACCTAATCTAGGCTGCTGAGTTAGGAAAAAGATTCTAGAATGGTTATTCTGCTGCTGTTATGTGTTCTTCTCACCTTGGCTGCCGCACGGCACATATCAGAGGCCATTTTCCCTGCAACCTTGGTTTCCAGCATTTTAGCAGTGCAGAACCTGAACAGATTTTGAAGGGAAGACTGAAACCAACAAAAAGACTGACAGTTAAGTGATTCTTAACAGTTTTTTCAAGGCCTAAGTTCCCAATAAACGTAAAAATACAAATGGTTTATAAAATGTTCTTGATTTAAAACTTCACACAAACATTTTCAACTAAATTATCATTTCATGGTGTAGAAACTGTCATTCCTAATCCTCTTTCACAAAAGGAATGTTGTCTTCCAAGTACTCTGATAGACTGCTAACTAACTAAGACTCCAGAGTGTGGTGTAAGAAAGCCAAATGTTTTTACCCCTCTTTTAGAGAAGCGTTCGTTGTCTTACAAGCACCCTGATGGAACAACAATAACAACCTTTATTGAGGAAACTGACGTTGTCACATGCAGGTATGTGATTTTCACAAAGGCTCAAATACTCCACTCTTTAGTCCGCACGTGGTGCACGCATGAGCATTAATTATATAAAGTACTCCTGAAGTGAAATCTTCAAACTAGTTGAAAACACCTAAAACTTAGTTTGACTTGTATAATTTCCGCTCAGACACTTGTTACCAGTCCTAAAAATAAATTTTTGCGAAGATAAAATGCCTAATTTTTAGCGCCAAAGCTGCGAAACTTTTTAAGCTCATTAGATATGAGTGATGTTAAATAGTTTAAAAGGCGGCTGATCTAAATCTCACTTTCCTTGTCAAATTCATTTGATCAGGGCAAAGTTTGCGTGGCTGATGACCCAGTTTTTGTACACTCACTAGCTCGCTGTAAACACTAGTATAGAGCAGCTCTGAGCTCTTTCAAACATGTGATGTCATAAATCATCATTGCATGTTTTGAATTTAACTCGCACTGAGTGCACTATTTTGAAAGCTTGTTACGGCGACTAAAAACTTTATCCATTTACAGTCGAATATAAGTGTTGGAGAGCTATAAAAATACCAATGATCAAAATGGCTTCAGAAGCACTTTGAGATACTACACAGAATGCTAAGGGACCGCAGTGTAACAAACTAAGGCCAGGTCCGAGGTTTGAGCCTGGAGCTGTGAACTGACCATGTCGAAAATCGTAATACAAGTTAAAGAGCATACGAAGTGAAAATTTTATTGCTTCAGTGGACAGACCTTGCTAAATGAGGAATAGGTGTGAAGAAACTTTGCTTAAGTCTTTTATGTATCTTGAAAATATTTACACTAAAAAGAAATCAACTGATGACGTCATGAGTGGTTCGACGAAATTCCCATTTTTTAAAAATCTGCTGACAATCCATAACCTTTGGATGTGTTTAAGTCAAGATTGGGCTGCTGCTATATTTCGAGGTAGATAGATAATTAGTCCAAGTTTGACTCAAATTCATTCAAAGCTCATAGGTTGGCAGCAGATTTTGTTAAAAAACCAAATTTGTCGGAACCACTCATGACGTCATCAGTTGAAGACTTCAAATGTTTATATTTCAAGAACCATAAAAGATTTTGGCAAATTTTACTGCTATTCCTCATTTACCATGGTCTATCCACTGAAGCATAAAATTTTTCACTTCATATACACTTTATGGAAACCATAAACACAGTAGCTTAGTGAAAACTAGACATTTTACCTCGAATATCTTGGGTGAGCACTGTAAAAGAACTGCATGGAATGTCGTGGCAAGTCCCATTCCCATCATCCCCTCCTGACTGGTTCTTTTGTCGACATTAACAGTCGTACTGTCAAGCTCGGACGTTTGCTCAAATGAAGAATTCTCAATCATTACAAAACACCTAGAAAAACATAAATGTAGTCAAACCAGTTAAACTTTATGACAAAGTGCATAAGTTATACACCGTAGGGCTTGACATAACGGTCGGTCAATGGACAAAGTGTGGTCAGAACTGAGCATTGTCCGGACAAATCCGTGAGTGACCGGACACGAGCAGTCATTTATCTTTTAAAAGAAACGGCAATTTTAAGACATTGAAAATAAGTCAATCTTATTATGTTCACGAAAAAGAAAAAGATATCAAACTAGGCGGACTTTTGGTTCAGAAATTAGTTACAGTTGCAAAATTTCATAAAATTCAAACTTCTAATTTTCATTGCGAACCCGGCTAGCTTTGAGTTGCTGTTGCCTATTAAAGTTCATAGATCATGTAACCTGCCTACAAAACGTAGTCTCTAGTGCAACTAGTTGAGATAGATTAAATTTCTCCCGCCAAAAACGCGTATGTCCGAGCAAAATCATCTTTGACCAGACAATTTGTCCGACGCCAGCCCGATAGTTATCTAAAGCCTTGCACCGTGGAAAAATAGAAGATACCAACGCTTTGGACTGTAGTCCTTCGTCAAAGTAAAGCTAGAAAGGCCAGTACTTTCTTTTTTCCGTGGTGTTAAACTTTAAATGTTTAACAAGCTGTTTCAGCATCTCAACTTCATCACAGTTAAACTTTAGTTCATCTTCTATTTATAACTGAGTCTATCTCAACAAGTTCTCCAAAGACCTACGGCCTTTTCTGAGAGGCGCGAAGGCACGAATTCATTCTTAATGTCGAACCAGTTAATGGAGCCCTATAAAGTGACCATTCTTTTGTCTTGAAGAGCAGAAAGATTGGTGTTACTCATTCGAACTTTTGACTCAGTTGTTGAAACCTTATAAAGTGACTATTAACTCTGTTCGTCTTCAAGAGTACATAGATCATTACTCACCTATCAATAAACTGTAGCACAAAATCTTCAAACTGGCTAGTTGCTAAGCAAAGTTCTTTTTCCTCCTATAAAAAGGATTTTGATATTAAAGACAAGGAGAAACTCGTAAAAAAATCCGAGCCCGAGATGGGATTTGAACCCGCGACCCTCCGTGCTCTAGTCGGATCATCTAACCACTGAGCTACTGGAGACTCTATGTTGAACAAGGATCGGATTTTCAAAGGTTATACAGGTTATTAAACTTAGTCGGATACAGAGTTTAGTCATTACTCTGAGGTTTGAACAGATAAATCCATAAATCTTATACAAGCTTCTACTGCCCAGAAGTAGCAGGTAAAGTGGCCTAGCTTATCATGAGTTCCTGTAGCTCGGTGGGTAAGGATATTTGAGCGGTTTTCAAAAGGTCACGGGTTCGAATCCAATCTGGGAATGTTTGTTCATCATTCCACCATATTCTACTTAACACGAGACACGAGATAGGTTACAGCAGATTTCCTCACCACAGCATAGATACACAACACAACATGAGATCGACAACTTCAAAGTATTCTATAGAGGTATTTGGGTTTCGTGCTTATTCATAAATGTGATACGGCAGAGGCATTAACGACAATCAGCAACCATTATCATCATAAGGTAAGTGTAATTTTTCTTTAACCTCTAGTAGCTAATCCATACATGTCAGACAGAAGAAGCATTTGTGACAATCCGCAACCACTATCTTCATTAACGTAACTTTTCCTTTCCCCCATGCCTATCCATACATGTAGGACAGAAAAAACATTAATGACAACCCACAACCACTATACTGATAGTAATTATATGTCTAATTCTTTTTTCTCCCGTGCTAATCCATACACGCGATAAAGAAGCGGGTAAGTCAAAGAAGTATATGGGTTATTTTTTCTTCCATGTTTATCCATACATGTGATACAGAAGAAGCGGTGACACCCGACAACCCCTTCTCCTCATAATAACTGTGTGGGTTATCTTATTCTCCCATTTTGTCCATACATGTGGAGGCAGGCGCATGTCTCCCCGTAATGAGTGGGAGATTTGACATGCCGTACAACACCCTTCACCTTACCCTCGAAGAAGATATATTCTAGCCCTTTACAAGAGCAATGGCATTATTTCTTCCGTTTGGTTATTCTAAAACTTTATTAAGAAATTTCAGCTACGAAATTTCGATAATCAGAATCTTCATCTAGCTCACAGAACTTGCATCCGTAGTTTCCTCTTTGCCAATTTTTGTGGATTTTGATTTTCATCTTCAGCGGTTTACTTTGATGATCAATTCCCATTTATTTTTCTCATTACCAAAATCCTTGTCATACACGAGTAATGTTGGGAGAATTTGGTTGTCGATAAACTTTATTAAGAAATTTCAGCTAAGAAATTTCGATAATCAGAATCTGCATCTAGATCACACAACTTGCATCCGTAGTTTCCTCTGCCAATTTTGGTGGATTTTGATTTTGATCTTCAGCGGTTTACTTTGATTGATCAATTCCCATTTTCTCATTACCAAAATCCTTGTCATGCACGAGTAATGTTGGGAGAATTTGGTTGTCGATAAACTGGATATCAATAAAAGTCATCACGTTCCTACCTCAGTCATCTCTACTTTGCTTGTCGCCTCTGAACAGTCCACTATGGGCACCAGACACGCCATGGTAGAAATAAATGTAAACGTAGCCTATAGAATAATCAAAGTATAAACACATCAGCAGTTGATGAGACAAAATCTGGAGTAATGTGTGATGCTTAGTATTAAACTTTCAACCTCGAATACTAATTTCTAGCGTTCTGATTGGTTTATTTAATCTTATTACTTACTCATATACCGAATTTGCCGTTTTATAGAAACTGACTGTGAAGTTGCGAAGCTGAAATACGGTTCTGAATAAATTTTAGCTATTATTTCCAATATCCACAGGTTTGAAAAACTCAAGAAATTTAATAAAACAGTTATTCCATTGGCTATTTACTATTTCATAACCAATGCGCTCTTACAATACTTGATAACTTACTTCAAAGAAAGGGTTAACACGGACGTCTCCACTAAACGATGCAATCAACGATAACGAAAAAGATGTCGAACATTACATTCACCCATACTTTTTAGCACATAATACGTCTAAAGTTGTTCATAAAAACGCATAGTGAAAATCTATAACCCTCAAATTTGAAACACACAGTGTTGCTGGTACAAGGAAGAGTTTTACCAACTGTTATCTTCGCTGAGTTTCTTTTGGCGGTGAACGGTTCGCAGTGCATTTTCTTAAAGTGTATACATCACTATCAAGGAACTTGGTCTGTTAGAAAGAGATTTTGAAAAAGAAAAAAAATATCGTTTGTTTTATTAAAATGACTCTTTTGGTTGCTGAGTAATAAAGCTTTTTCAAATATGCAAATTACCAATCTTGTGACGTCAAAGTCGGGAATCC
>JAOBAT010083764.1:0-18903 GCA_026413305.1 Hydrozoanthus tunicans
TGTGCCGCCACCCACCACCTCCCCCGACAAAATTGGGTTCCTTAAAAATACCATTGTTTTGACTTCTTCCCTTATAAGAACCATTTCTATAAGAACACGAGGCTGAAAATCGCAAAAAAAATTTTACAGAAATCGTTAAGAACATGCCGAGGCCGAGAAAAGGTGAAGAACATTTGTTTATGATGATAACTTATTGCAAATAATTCATACAGTGTTATTGAATTTGCTTTTCGAAGGGCGAAATAACAATTTTTCATCACATATTTTTTTTCATTTACCGAATCGCAGTTCTTACAGATACTGTATTTTAAAATTTAATACAGTACAACTACAAAGCAATGTATACACAATTGTTTTACCACATACGGTGTGTGTATTATTTGTATTTTCTAAAATCATTAAATTATTCTAAGAACATGTTTGAGAACAGTTGAGGCTAATGTCTCGTATGACAATATTTAGGAACTTTCAGTTTTGAAAAAGCGGCCGTTCTTATTAAACAAAAAGGGCGTAATGCGTATTTCTAGGCTTGGGCCAATCCGAACCTATCCCTATTTGTTTCTGAGTTACCCCAGACGAGACTGGAAGTGATAGCGAGCCAGTTCCTCTTTGCATGATCAGTAGCGACCAGAGAGATGATCGCCGAGCCATAAAAAACGTGATAAAAGTGGTCTAATTGTACATGTAAAGCAAAACTGCTCGCTGTTTATTTAGATCGGCACCTTAAAGTAATTGAGGTCGGCGGCGCAGTGGCCAAGTGGTTAGTGTGTTCGACTAGTAAAATTGGAGCCCCGGTCCGAACCACTGACTGTGTTGTCAGTCCTTGAGCAAGACACTTTACCTGACTTGTTCCAGCAACTCAGTTCTATAAATGAGTACCAGTTCTGCTGGGAGCTAACCTGCGATGGATTAGTGTCCTGTGCTGGGGGAGTCAAAGACTCTCATCCGCTTAACACAACAATGAAACAGGAAATAAGCGCCGGCCTAATGAGCCACTTAGGATCGAGAAAAGATTTAGCTTAGCTTAGAATTGAACGAAGCTTTTGGAGAGCAAACAAGTGGATAAGTTTTCAAACTAGACGTCGAAACAGAGTTGACATCGAACTAGCGGCTGCCTTTGAAAAACAGCAGAACAAACAAAATCTTCCGCAAAGACAAGATAGAATATATCTTTGTCCGCAAGGAAAATGCATTATGCAAACCTCAAAAGGCTGCTAAATAGACTGGAAAGTTCAAAACTAAGGTGTCTCAGCTCACCATGCTAGAATTACCGGTACGAAACGACGCGATATTATTGCCAACATTTAGCAATTTTATGTTATCTGACTGTGTTAGGGCTAAGGTGTTTTTTCCCTTTTTGTCATTATCCGTAAATTGCTACAATAAATTCCCAGTGATGCACAATTTATCATTTACCATCCGCAACGCGGCCCCGCCATTTCTGTCATTAAAGACAAATTTAATGTCCTTTCCGATAATAGTGAATTTCTATTTATAACACTTTTTGTGACAACCAGTCAGTGTTTTTTCTTTACTTTCAAAAAAGTGCCATATAGACTTTCAAAGCCTTTGAATAAGCAAAGCAATTAACAGAAATTTAGATAAACATACTGTACATCAAAGTTCGATTTGCCGAAATGGTTTTTAGCCTAATAAAGACAAAATTTTAAAAAATATCCAAAGACTTTAACTGTAATGTTAAGAAAGCTAAAAATTTCTGTATATAACCGACTCTTGAAATTCTGTACCACAAGCCACACTGAACCTTAACTTTCGTGCATGATTTTTTTGTTGAGACTACTCTTCACAGGCTTCTATTATAACTCTATTGTGTGCTAGTTATTACACAGTTTCTGAATTAATAAAGGTATTAGCTAAAAGCTATTCAAGATTAACATTAATCAAGCGATAACACCGTGGTAGTCAGAGTTATGGCCTTTGTTAGTAAAATTACGTACACGCTTTTCTTGTAAGAACCACTAAACTTGGCCGAGCTCATTGTTCTTATAAGAAATTATAATTTTTTGGCGATTAGTTGAGCCTCGATATGTCTTTATTTCTATGTGTGATTTAAAATGAATAAAAACTTAGCCAAAGGTGTTACAATACATTAATGTATAGAGTATAATTAGTAGAAATGACTGAAATATGAGAAATATAGTGCGAGTTATATTTTATTCATTCTGTATATGTTAAGTTAAAAACCGAGGTTCAGTAACGTTAAAAAAACCCGAGCCGCTCAGCTTGTATTTAAATTGTTCTCACGAAAATTTAGGGTGTATACTGGTGGGTCTGAAACTCATCTGGCTCTCTAAATTTGCAGTTGCCGAAGAAACGACAATGCTCATTTCTTTTTTGTTCCAAACTGTTGCTACTACATATGAAAAGTGCCAACTTTCCGCAGTCCTCTAAGCCGTTGTATTATATAATAAAAAGCCAAAAAATTTCCCGATGGTTCATAATTTCCTCTAAATTACCCGTTCCTGGTCCGTTCTCTTCATCTGATGAATAAGTGAACTTACCATTTTAATTGTCAAGAATCTGCCAGTTTTTTTCCCTCAGTAAACACATCTTTTGTACACGTCACGTACACGCTTTTTTTTCCAAGAACAACTTTATAAGAACAACAAGGCTCAGATTGGCCAAAATTTACTGAAGAACAATTTAAGAACAAGCTGAGTCGGGCTGGATAGCTGTTTTGAAACTTTACCGAGCTTCGACATTTAACTTATAGCTATAGAGAAATCATTTACAGTTTCAGTCATTGCTTCAAATTATTCGCAGTTCACGTATATATACTTGCCCGAAAAAAAAGTCCTTACAATTTGTTTTCCAATCCATGTATTGCTTAGTTTTTATTCGATTTAAACCACACTTAGAAATAGGAAAAATTTAAGAACAATTTGAGGCTCAAATCACCAAAAAATTAAGAACAATGAGCCTCGGAAAAATTTACTGGTTCTTATAAAAAAAAAAAAAGCGTGTGTAGACAGCACTTAAACTAATAAAGGTAGCCAAAGCCCTCCGCTCCAATCTCTATTGCTACAGTTTTGTTTATCAGCTCAGAGACCTCTATCAAAATACTTATAAAAAGCAAAATATATGAGAACATAAAGATATGAGACAGACATTTATTTTAATTAAACTGACCTGGTCGAGATTTATGCATGCAGAAGATTCATTGTCGATGACATTTTCTATTCGGTATATAGATGTTTGCTGCTTTAATTGATATGAATTATATTATTCTTGTATTTTATTTTCAATATCGTTACTGATTAAAACCAATATTATTGCAATAATAAGAATTATTTTCTGGGTTTGAAAGAAAGAACTAATTTACACGTCTGTTTTTGCTCAGCTTTAAATTGTGTACATTTGCATTTCAAGGTTAATGGGCAAATAGAAATTAATCAACAGCAAAAAGAAGCAAGTCTTATTTCTCTAGACTTTGACTGGCCGGTTAAATGCTTATCGAAGACCACATCAGTTTATATTCTCCTTGACGACAACAAAAAGGCCGCGTCATGTTTCAAGAAACATTTCAGTTATTTTTTTCTGCTAAGTAGCAGTGTTGTTTTGAGTGATATTAATTCAGCAATTAGTAGAAGAAATAAATTATGTATGCAATCTCTTTTTATGAATTGAAAACGCGATGTTAAAAGTTGCTTGGGTAGCAGCCGAAATAACTCGATTATGATAAGTATCTTTTTAAACTTGGGTCAATTTATCTTGTCAATACTGACATCGCTTAGTGTTAAAATTCCGGATATTTCTTGTTTGACTTTTTGACCTTGTCCAGTTGGTATATTCTGTCTTGATTTTCCTCGTGAAAGGACATATGCTCGGCATATGGTGGGAACGGGACCGGAGAGAGAGCTAGCAGATTAGATCAAGAAAAACCATTTATCTTACACAGTATAATCATCGGCTTGTTAACGCCGATGTGCTGTAAACAAGTATGAACAATTCTTCTCAACACAACATGGGGGACAGCATGATCTGCCTGCACGATTCATTCACCTTGAGCGTCTTAAAAGTCTTGATTTTGTCTCTTATTATGCTTTGTGGGTTCGTCGGTAACTTGTTGGTAGTGGCAATCATTTTCAGACATAAGAACATGCGAAGCACCACTAACAAGTTTATATGCAACATGGCTGTAAGTGATCTTCTCTTTGCAATAGCCGGCCCTCCGATTGATACAGCTTCTGTGATCACCAACTCGGTACACTGGCTTATTGGGGGTGACTTTGGTCTGGCTTTGTGCAAGTTACTGCCTTTTCTTAACGATGTCTCTACAGCAGTCTCCATACAGACTCTTGTGCTGGTTGCATTTGATAGATTTTACGCCGTCTCGTTTCCATTGAAGAAGAAACTGATAACAAACCGAGTGTGTACTGTTACCATAAGTCTCACCTGGGTAATTGCAATGATGTTTTATTCACCCAACTTATATACAGCCAAGTTTGAGTCTGTTAGGGGAGACAGGTACTGCCAAATGGATTGGGAACCCTACTTTGATAGTAACACCACACAAAAACAATATTATCTGACTACTTTTGTATTGCTTTTTGCTCTTCCTCTCGTTTTCATTCTGGCTGCTTATCTTGCAATTTATATCGAACTCAAGCGACAAACGACATCAAAAGACCGTTCAAGCAACGAGCTGGAAAGACAGATAAGACGAAAAGAAAACTCAAAAATTGTCAAGCTCTTCATAACTGTTGTTTTGCTCTTTTGTTTGAGCTGGCTGCCCCTTCATGTTTATGCATTCTTTAAAAGTTTTTCCAAGAATGAAATCCTGCCTTGTGCAATGACAACCCTTCAAGTAGTTCTGGTATATACAAAGAACCTTGGTTCGTCAGGAAATCCGTTCGTCTACTTCATTTTCTTGGAGAAATATCGCCATGGACTTAAAGAATTATTCAAATCTGTCTGTCGACGAAGCAAATTCCAGAACCAAGGCAGTGCACGGAGTTCAAGGAAAGATTATAGGACTACTTTGGTTTCTGAAACTGATAAACACAACGAAGAACTTGAACTGATGGAAAAGTGATAGGAAGAGATCAGGAAATTTAGAACATTAAGTCAAGTGGACAAGTGTTATTTTTTAATCAGTAGGTGGGATGCGGCAAATATTGGTGTTTTTTCACAAGAGCTGGATCGGAGACAGAGACTACGAGTTTGTGAGAAGTGAACAATTTTATCAGCCAGAGTAAGAATTTCAATTTTAATTATGAGTCGTCAATATATTCAGAATTGCTTGTCATTCGCAATTAAGAGCACTTTACATGGGTGCGTTTTTCTGTCATCGTAAAGCTCTACCGAATGTTTTTCGAAGTAAACAGCTGGTTGATATTTCTGGAAGAAAGCGTCGTATGTTCAGTTTCTTAACGTTCATTTTTGCCGCCATTCCTTAAAAATAAACTCCAGAGCGGATTAAAATTTAGAGACAAGGAAAAATTTGAAATAATTAAGAAATACAGATGCTAGTGCAGTCAAATAAATGCAATAAATATATATGAATGTAATGTAAATAAAACAGGACGCTTAAAGGAAAATATATTCACCAATATCTTATAACACTTGATTAACAAGCGTGCAACATGGGGAATAAGCGAAGTTAGAGTTTTCAACATGAGATAAATGGTTTTTTTTTGACTAGTGCTTATCGATAAAGTATTAGAGTTGTTTTTTGCTAAATTCATTCAAAGAGATATTCCTTTAGGTTGCATTCACCTTGGTTCGATTTTTTATGATCTAAGGATTGTTAAAGGTAACCAACTTTGCAGTCAACGCGGAAAAGTTTAAAGGAAGCACAAGCTAGAAGATTCGTGCTTCATGCATTCATATTCATGATAAAGACTATGTAAGGCTTAACACTTGCTTGTTCGGTATCGTCAGTTATTAACACATTCTTAACTTAAGGTTTACAATAAAAGCGGAAAAGTTCGGAAACCGTGCAAAACATCAAACACTTGTTTCGCTTACCAAAATACAGCCTTTTCGTTTTGAAATAAATAATGTATATTATACAATTAAAGGCATGCATTATTTTTTCCGTTGAAAACAAGCCAGTAAACCTGGCCAGGAGTTTCGGCCACGATTCTGCCCATCTGGTATGAGTAAGTTTCATAGAAAACCTTTTTTTTTGGTAATGGTACTGAAAAACAGACGTGATGACTGAATATATTTCTGCAATGAAACCAGACTCTTTAACCCTTTAAGAGCAATAACGTATGTGCGTCATGCCGACTTTGTCATTATTGCTCAAATGTTTTTGTTGTTTAAGACAATTGCTGTCGAAAGGAAATCTTTCTTTTTACCTTTCTAAGCAAATGAAATATTACAGCTAAGATATGCAAAAACCTGCCAGCTATTATACTCATATGATTTACTGAAACCGAAACGGTCTGTAAAGTATTATAATTATTTTCCGACTCCAGCGAGTTTGGTTTCTGACCCGCAGCTGATGATTGACCATCACCTAATAATGGTTTTGATTTTTAGCCGATAGTCCTATGAGTTCAGACAAAAATGCTTTACTCCATATTTTTACTATGCCGAGTATTTGTTTCTCAAGACCTTATAATTCCTCCAAAGAATAAAATTTTTGATGTTACGTTTAGTCATTTTGAATTATTATATAAACTCAAACAAACAAACACGAAAAGCCAACTTTCTGCGACTTGAGATTTCTTTCTGACATTGACAATTTTTCTTACCTTGTCTTCAAGAAACTATAAATCATTAAATAGACAAACGAACAAGTAAATGACATACACACAAAAAAAGTTAATTGTTGTATTTTGACAATACAATATGGCTTAATATCGCAAGGAAAGAAGCTTAAAAAGAAAAATAACACATGCTTGAAAAAAAAACATGTACTTGAACATGAGATATCAAGTAGAAATTACATTGGCCATTGCAATAATCTCGCAAAGAATACTGGCCATGGAGATTTCAATCTTAAAAAACTATTTAATTATCCCGGTATTTCTGATCTGAGCAAGCTAGCTAGCGCTGTAGGATCAGTTTTGATCGGTAAAAACAATTGTGGAACTGAGTCGGCTCTATATGTAACTTTTGAAATCCAGTCACAAGAATTCTGCAGAATTTGAAGTTAAGGGTACTCATAGCAACAGGTAGACTTCTTGCAGGCAGTTGCCTGGTGTTTTTCTGCACGGAAAACTCATGGCGTCGCCGCGCTAACTTGGGTTTCGTGGTCGAGTGCGTGGTATTGGGTGCGAGCGAAAATTGAAAAGGAGGCCCGACCACGAGACCAAGTGATTTAATTGCCAGCCTGCAATTAAACACACTGCCTCTAGCAATGAGTAGTCTGACTGAATTTCAAAGTCTCGTACTTTCGTACTGATATCTAGACATCTTAATGGCATTGAGTTTGTAAAGTGAAAGAAATGTTTGTGCTTGTTGTCATCTATAGCCCCATAGGATTTTTTTTCGAGACACAAACAAAATTAACTAACTTCTTGCATGGTGACATTTAATAAGTTCACTAAGAAAATGACAAGAAGCTTAGAGTTGCTTTTTAGAGAAAATATGTCAAACCGTTTACAAAAATATGCCAGACGTTTAAAAGTTATGTCAAAAGCGTTTAGACCCAATTGAAGATGTCCCAAACTAATATCTTAAAGGCATAATATTTTAATTTTCGTAATTTATAAATTGCTAGCAGACACCACAAAAACCCATTCGTGCCGAATGATCATGTGCATTAACTTTAAATCTGGTTATATAAAATATTTCCTGGCAGTTTAGACTGTTGATTAAGTTTAAAAGGGAAGTTCTTCAGATAATTAGGAAATGGGCTTGTTTGATTGTACAAGGAACTATCTATATCAGCTACCAGCTGCATGAACCATTTTGTACTCAATTCTGAGCCGAAAAACATTTATGCAATCTTTTAAGATGGTTCAAAATTTAAACGAACTGCCACAAAAAACAAGCTAAGCTAAGTGTGCGATCTCTTTCTTGTGATCTGTCCAAAGCTTGCCATACTTTGTTATTCTCCTGTAACAGAATAAGTTATATGCCGTAAAAACGAGGAGAAAATATTGAATTAAACTGAATTACTACTTAATTATGTTATTTAATTAGATTTCTTTATTTTGAGGTACTGATTAGAGATGCTAAATCATTTTGAATCGCAGTTAATTTTTCACTTTATTTGGTTATACTAAGTTTTATTAAAACATACTGATTAGGTTGATGTTTAATGTACTTGTTTCACAAACCTATGCAAGTTTATATACTAGAGTCACACGCCCTATAGCTTGGTTATACAGGAGTTGGGTTATATTGTGTATTTTAAAATCATTTCAAAAACCTCGGAAAAATTCTGGCCGTGGAGTTAACAATCAATGAATCCATGTGTAACTTGATCTGAGAGAGCGCTGTACATACGATCATTCGATCGGTAGAAAAGATCGTGCAACCGGATAGATATTTATACGAACGAATGGGTCGTGCTCTATATATGTAACTTTTTTTAACAAGTCTTTTCACTGCATTGCTTCCGTGGTTGAGTGTCGAGACTATCGTGAAGATGTTTTTAGATGGTTTTTGCTGAGAAAAACTGTTTGCTCAAGAAGTGACGCATTCACAGCTTCATTTCTGCTCGTTCTCTTGTAGACTAGGAGGAACCAGTTAAACTATTTAATTTCTCTGTAAGAGTAGTTTTGGCTCTTTCTAATAGTTTTTCAAGCTTAAAGAGTGAACTAAGTTGTCTATCTACATTATTTGAAAAAAACGAGCAAACTCTTCATGACACCCCATGAATGCTGTTGTACATATGCTACCCTGCAATTCGCCTCGGCCAAGCAAGCTGTCGAGAAAAGCAATGGAAGCTTTCCAGCCAGTGCCGAAATTCCATACAAAAAATACGTATACGTTTACAATACAAGCAACTATTATGTAAACTGAACACACAAGTCTTTGATTACACTATGTATTATACGTGCATTAAATTAATTTGCCATTTAGTTTGTTGTTGTATTAAAGCAGCTAAACCGTATCTGCCAGCAGTCGACCGCAACCACAGTTTTTTTGGTTTTCGGTAGATGGAGAACAACGGGTTTCTTTGACTTAAAACTTGTTTCACTCAGACTTACAATTCAAATTAAAAAAATGGGTTTTCTTGGATTCGAAATGACACTGACAGAGAGAAAATTTTGATTGACAAGCTCTGACACCTGTTCAATCCGGGTATCCGCTCTTTGAATGAAAAACGTCTAGCAGTTCTTAGTGATAATATAAAAAGGCAGTCTGTTTGTTAATGCTTTTTTAAGAATGGGCAGGTAGAATTGAGAAAAAGGATAAAAAGTCGTATTACCATTCATCCCCTCGACTCAAGTTTTGTCAGCCGATATTCTTTGTACCGTTTCTATTTTTAGGTTAGAGAAAGCTGACTCTTTAATGAGATGGCCAGCAAACCTTACAGATATGTCGAAGTTAATTTGTTTCCAAAGTTTTCCTAAACCTAACCTAGTCTTACGCTTAGTACAATTATGTTGTAAACAATGAAACATATCAAGTTTCTTTTATGCGTATATTCGGAAATCAAAGCGTAGGTTTTGATAGAATCCAATATCAACCATCCATATACACTTTTCGAAAAAGAAAAAACAAATAATTTTTTACCGCCTATTAGTGTTAAGGAAACTAGAACACAGCTACACTATAATCGAAAATTTTTGTAGCAATCCTTTAAAAACAATCGATCGGTCGCAGACGTGCGATATTAAAGATAAAATAATTAAATTTCCATGTGAATAGCTTGCGTTATTCAGCTTTCTATTTGTTCTATATTTTTGCAGGAGTTGGCCGAGAAACTGCGTTCCGCTTTTGCTTCGCAGCCATTATCCCATACAAACAATATCATTTTCAAACACCGATCGATCCATTAAGCCAAGCAATCAATTACTATCTTGAAATGAGTTGAAATAGTATTGAAATAACATTGAAATACAAGTAACGTATACTCAACGGACGGTTTAGGATTTCTTGCACTTACTAAGCTAATGGATTAATTGAAAATTCCCTTTTCCTCGTCTCAGAATAAATCTTAAAACTTCGTAAAGTGTACGAGACAGATGTCTTACAGACTAAGTGCTCTTAAATGATAGCCGTCATGAATATTCAGTATTTAAGTTTTTAGATGGTTAGTTTGTGCATTACTTCTATTCAAATTAATTCGTGTATTTTTTAAACTACTGACCGCAATGCCCTCTGGTCGGTATTGCGAATTAGTTCAAGCTGAACAATGAAATCGAGCCGAATATCATCTAAAATGATTATCATCGCGATCGTATATTTTCAGTAGTTTAGCTGAGCTAAGTAAATCTAAAAGATCGAGGCTTATACAAACGTGTTACGAAATCAAACTAGAGCACTTATCGAATCTGAAACAGTTAGGTAATGGTACCCCAAATCATTCTGGCATTGTGATCTATTTAAAAAGGTTTTCATAACGTCATTTCTTTTTCCTTTTACTTATCCCTTTGAAGCACAATATAAATTTAATTTAGCTCAGATTACCATAACAACCTTCTCGAACTGTCAAAATTTAATTAGAAAATGCAAAATTAATACTGGCATTAAAAGATAACACCTTATTGCAAATTAAACTCCCATTTTATTATCAGTATTTGTTTTTGAGTTCGAGTTTTGCAAAGTGTTAGTTTTCAAGCTTGCGAGCTCTGAGTGAGTGAGTGCGCACCATATCTAATGTTTCTAGCTTTTACCGTAACAATATTCTAAATTAAAAACTGAATTTAAATTATAAACAGATCCAATGATCAGATATACGGGGAGTACGTGCCTGTCTAGTAAATACGACTGCTATCATGACATGCAATTATTGCAATTATCAAAAGAGGAGCCGACGGCAATTCTTACATATGTACAACCAGTGGAGACACAAACCCTGTGGCATGGTGTTATATCCTAAAATGTAATTATGTCCCCACCTTTTAGCTTTTATATAATTTAACCCGATATGGGTGACGCACTTTGCCTAAATTTCGAAATTAACTCATTAACGTCCATTGCACTCTTAATTTTTTCTGCTTTTTACCCTTGTTACAGTCATAAAGTTAGGTTGCAGTATTGCACGATATACTTCACTTGCACTATATAGTTTGGGCCTATCGTATATCAAAAGATCAATTTATCAATAATGTTAGTTTTTATGGTGACATCCACTATGCAAGTCTTGAAACAAATTTTCGCGTTAGTTGAATCATTTCACCTGCCACTAACTGAATCCTTTTGTACGAAGTTCAGGTTGGTTCCTTAATAAACAGATTTCAGTATTTTTATTTCATTTATTGATTCTAAGTGTTTTGTCTTCCGTTCAGTGGAGGCTGTGGAAGTGATGAAAGCCCTCGAGTTTAAAGTAATTTGGGCATGGCCGTCAAACAGACAATTTTCCGATTTGATTGTTTACAAACATAAGGTATATGAAAATATAAGATTTAGTTTTTTAAATCCTTTTTAAGCACAAAAACTTACCTGAAAAAGACAAAAAGCACAGGTGTAGTTTGGTCATTTTTCACTTAGAGTCAATCGTGAAAAGTTTGTTTATGAACAAATGTGAGCACAAGACTGTCTGCACGGTTAATATTCCGCTGTAATAACATCAGCTCGCTACACTAAAACAACATGTTTGGTGGGATTTCGGGGACTGTGCAATAAGTACGAGTACGAGTGTACTACTTGACCAGGAACTGGTGCTATTTATGTATTGCTTTAAACCTTAAACAAGCTTCTTACGAGGAAAAGACGTCAAATAAAACTTTCTCAGCTTCACACTTCTTCTGATTCCTACCGTAGGAAACGTGACGTCTTTCTCAGTTGTTCCATGAGAACTAGAGTGCGACATGATCGCCAAAAACACAAAAGAAACTTCATCTAAATGCATAACATTGTTGTAAATAAATATATTAAAAAGTAAAAGTTTGTCTTGTACGGTACAATCAAGAATTACCCCTCAAGACTCAAAATTAACGTCTTACTGAGTCAGTCAATAGAGATTTCTCCTGATACGAAATGATGGAGCCCTTGTTCTTTTAGTCGGAGTCGGTTATGCATATTATTTTTTAATATCAATTGTGATCATCAATGTCTACGACGCGATCTAAAAAGGCTCATAAAGTCTCTCAAAATCCAGGAATTAAAAACCTAACTCCTTCAATCGATTGGAAATATCGCTAAGGGGCGTTGTGGGAAGTTTTATCGTGATCTGATACGAACTGACGGAGCCCTTTTTTTCAAGAACCGTTGCCCCGTAACAACAACGGCAACAACAACAGTAAGAAGTTAGCCGC
Organism: Hydrozoanthus tunicans; assembly: GCA_026413305.1. Lineage (NCBI taxonomy): Eukaryota > Metazoa > Cnidaria > Anthozoa > Zoantharia > Hydrozoanthidae > Hydrozoanthus > Hydrozoanthus tunicans. The sequence goes on from JAOBAT010083764.1 coordinate 12,351, forward strand.
GTTTGGGGACCAGTTCCTGGTCCAAAAACATGCTACATCTCGTAAATACTTGCTAATCAGCTAAAAAGAATATCTGCGCCACGATAAAATTTGCTCGTTTAAATTTTCAGACTGAAAACAGCGGCATTAGTTTAGAAAAAAAGAAAAATTAGCATGTAAGCAACAGCTTTACACTCAGTTTTTGTTCCCATAAGTAAATATATTCATACACATTTTATTTTCCTGATATTGGTTATGCGGAAAATCGGCTTTAACAAATTTTATCTCTCGAATATCTACAACTCTCCTCAAAATCCTGTTGTTCCTGATAGTCACAAAAAGTATATAGAATGCATGAATATGACTGATATCGCCGAAATATAGCCAGTTAATCAGTGGCTGATCGCCTGGAATCATATCGTCAGCTGTCTTTTTTGTTCTATGTGTTCTTTTTTGCATATTCAGCTTTGTTTAAAAGTCTCAGCAGTTTCAAAGACTAGTCTCTTGTAGTTCCAAAGATTGCAAAACACTCCCCCCTTTGTGACGACTCTCAGTTGCCCTAAGGCGACTAAAAATCTTACATGATTTCAATTGAAATACATACATCAACACAATTTTCAGATTTTGTCGATACTTTTCAAGAAAAATGAAGTACAAGAACGGATTAACAGCGCTGCCTATGTGCATTGTAAATACTGTAACGATCTGAAGACTGTGCATCGTGCAGTAAAAATCAAAACTGTTATTGTAAGGAAAGTATTTGAAGAATGCGAATACATGGAGCGGAGCCCACGTGAGTACAAACAACACCACAACTGTTACCAGCATTTGCAGAATTCTGTTGTTTTCTTTTCTTCTTTCAAGATCGCGTAAGGCCGTGGATTCGTATGGCGTGCCCTTACGAAGCTCGATGAATATCGCTAAATATAGACCGGCCACCAAGACAAGGGGCAGGCCATAGAGTAATACAAATGAGGAAAAGTAAAAATTTTTTTGAGTTTTCTCGTTGTCAAAATACGGTCCCCAGTTCATGATGCAGTGGCCACTTCCATCAAGCTTGGCTGTATAGAAAATTGGTGAGTATAGGCCCATTGCTACTAGCCATGTAAAAGCAATGGCCAGGCAGACTTGGCGCGTCATAAGTCCTTTTCTCATAGGAAACAAGATTGCATAGAAACGATCAACGGCAATTAGAACCAGTGTTTGTATCGATACAGCCACTGTTACATCCCCGATAAACGGCAAGAGCTTGCACATTGCTAGGCCAAAACTTCCACCAACCAGCCACTTTACCGAGTCTGCAATGGCTGAAGCTAGAGTTACTGGGAGGTAAAAGATTGACCGCGTGAGATCGCTCACTGCCATGTTGAAAATAAATTTGTTTGTTGAGCTGCTCCGCATTCGCTTACAATGGTAGAATGTTGCCAAAACAAGCAAGTTTCCAACCAAACCGAACAATGTGATTAGACACAACACCAAAATTTTGATGACCTTCCAAGTGTAGGTGTTATCGAAAGAACATAACTGCCTGGGAAAACTTTCGTTCGCCGTGAAGTTGGCGTTCATATTTGCTATATTGATGCTTCAGCAAATGTCAATGATGAATATCAGCTTTCGCGAACCGCGCTCAGGCAAAAAGTGGGAGTTGATATTAATCACAATGTTTATCGACAGCTTTTGACAGTTTTATCTTTTGCTTCGACAAAATAAAATAACGCGCCGTTGCTGAAGAAACTGAAACTATATTGAAGCCATCAGATAGTGGATGGTCTTAATACTGCAGCTGACAGAGAGTAAATGGCTAAATTGTGGAACCATAATGAGTTTTGTTTACCATTTCCCACTGCGTCATTTTAATATAAGATCCGTTTTTCGAATTATTCATTATTCATAATTTCAAAAGTGAAAGCTAAACATTTGCAGTTTTTTTTCACAAAAAAAATTAAAAAGAAATATTTTGTTCAAGGTTTTTTCTTAAAATGGGTTTTTGTTTTTTGTTTTTTTTTTGCTTAAATTTTCCCAAGTTTTTGCTATCTGCTTGAGCTATTTGTTTATTAAACTTGTGTGCATACAATAACTAAGTCTAAGAAAACCACTTATGCGTTTTCGATATTAAAGCAAATGTGTTTCATGTGTAAAATGACTTTAATTCCCACTTACATATCCGCACAATTGCCATAAAACCAAAACAAATAAACAGAATTAAAGTTTTTTTTTCTATAAACGAAAGTCGATTTATGTGTCCAGTGTAACTGTCTTAAGTACCGTTTATTCACACCGAAGCCGAAGGAGCGGCGCGGCAGCTGTACAGTTGTGATTTTTCACCTCAAATATTAATCAGATTAAGTGTGACTATCCGTAAATAATGAGTCGGCGCATTTAGCGTATATCAAACTCTCGCTGTCAAGTGTCTCTGCCGGGTCAGAGCAGGTGCATTTGGTGCACTTTAATTCTGTTCAAAGTCATGATTGTGGTGTAGAACTTCACTCCACTAGTTTCAAGCAATGCGAAGAGAGGAAGTTTTTGTAATATTACAATTGCGTAACTTTATTGCCTTAAATGTGGTTCTTGGGTTAGCAGAATGTTTCAACCTAATTATTAATTAATTTTTTGTTTCGCCACAATTACAGAGATATTCTAATCTTCTGGTCGCCATACAGTCTGTGATAAATACAACACTTCTATTTCGTGGCGAAACTGAATATTTTGAGGTAATAAAGGAACTGTATCAACAACTCTCGTCAATTTACTGGTGTGTGATTATAGCTACGATCGCATATCTCAAACTTCTGGTTTGTATACATATTTCTTTAACAGCGCCTCTCTCAGGTTTCAGCCGGCGGTTTTCAGTCTATTATCATAATAAAACTACACTACTGTATTGTTATAGAAGTATCCGCTTCGGGTTATTCACTCCATTTCGTTGTTTCGGTTTTACAAAGCGTTAGTGTTGTTTTTGCATTCTTATTTTTATCGTTTTAATGAGTTCAACCTTATTAACCATTTTTACAACGACAATGTTTTAAGACCATTTATGTCGCATATATAACCTGTTAAAATATACCCTTGGGCCAGGTTGTGGGACACGTAATTGTAGATTGTTAAGGTCATTCCATCGAAATAGAACCTGCACCTAGATTTTTGTCAAACTTTCCTCATTTGTCAATCATTATATGCAAACTGAGAAAATGGAATAAAAAAGGGGAGTACCCGGGTTAACTTTTGAGATATGATTGATACAAATACCCCCTCCAGGGCTGTTTTACTGTTGTTGCAAGCTTAAAATTAAAAATATAAATTTCTTATGTGGCCAACCAAGATAACATCGTGGAACGTAAGGGAAATATAGGAAGAAAACTTAAAGAGTTCTCCTGGATTAGGAGAATAATTTTCTCGTGATTTTCAGTAAAAATAGTTTTGGTAAGGAGGCATTATTGTGTGCTTTTGTTGTTACTATATTTCAATACTTCAAAAAATAGTGTATTCTTGTCTATGTTTTTTTATACTTTTCCACACTTGCAACACTCAGATTTTTCCTATTCTTTCTCTTTAGAGAGTCGTGTTGAAGTTTGACCGATTGACGAAAAAATATTGTGGGGTACCCGTGCTTGTTTAGGAGAAACTCTACGAAAACTGGCAAAACATGTGCTTTTTTACCCCATTTCCGAGGGGAGACTGGAACCGAGTTAAACAAAATGCCCAATATATTATGAAGAAAACTACTTTCTTGCATTATTTTTTCTGACATGTCTTCTAGAGCTCAAAATTCACTAGAATATGACAAAAATGTGTAAACATTTTAAAATTTCTAATGTGCGCAGTAAAGATGCGCAATGCAAAACTGGGGAATTACCTTCTACATCCACTAAACATCTGTCTTATTCTGTTTCAATTGTTCTATATGCTAAGTTAAATTCCAGAAAGAATTGCCTGAACAAAATATAGCTTGAAAAACGTCAAAAAGTAACACTGACTAAGAAATTTATAAAACGGACGGCAGTGACAAGCTGTCGCTTTCCTCTAACGTTTTTCATTTGTAATACGCCTGATTACAAACCACATATCTTTAATCACAGATCAAGGTGTATATATCATTTTATATGTTATCAAAAAAGAAAGAAAGAAAAAATATCAGTGTAGATCGACTAATCTACATACTGCTTTTTTAGTTCGCGTTTAAGCGAAAAAGACCAAATTCAAAGAATATACATATATATTACTAATTAAAATTAGTAATGTATTTTCTTTGAATTTGGTCTTTTTTATAGTCATTTTTAGGACTGTAACCATACATACATCCTCAGTTTGCTAACTAAAAAACAGCGTGAAAAAAGCATGGGTTGTTTTATTACTATTTTTCAGTCATGTGGCTGATTCTTGTAGTCTCAAGAAAAGCAAAGATTTTTGTAAGAATTTGGGAGATTAGGTTATCAACATTAGCCGAACCGTTTTTGCAGCCAAATACAGTTTTTACACTTGTATTTTACTTCAAACGATTCGACCTTTCGTTATGCTTAAGAAAACGTTTATTTCTTTGGCCATAAGCAAATTTTTGTGTTTCAGTATAATTTATTTTCATTCAAAACAGTAATATTTAATACTACTACTTCTGCTGCTGCTACTACTAGGCATAAATACAAATTGGCGGTTTTCGATTTCCTCTCGTGTTGCAAATTTCAAAACTTTTTATTATAGTTTTCTAACTTTCTGTTTTACCAAAATTTTCGATCTAACTTAGCTTCGTCTTTTTGTACAAAGTGATATTTAACTGCGCGTGTATACGTTATCGTTTCTACCTATTCATTTTACAAATTTATTCTGTGAATTTTAATCAAATGCCCGGGGCGTCAAAATTTGTTGATTCAAAAACTCGTCATAAACTGCACTCATTTTTTAAATAAAAACCAGTAAATTACACCGAGGCTGATTGTTCTTAAAGTGCCTATGACATAAAATACTATTTCATAACGTCAGCAGATAGACCTTTCCGATTAAGGAACAGTGGTGAAAATTTTTTGCCAAAATCTGTTATGGTTCTCGAGATATTTAAAATATCATTGTTTAAACTGATGACGTCAGTTGTTGGACGGGAAAATTTTCAGTTTTTTGAAATCTGTTGCCAGTCCTTAACCCTTGAATGTAAATTAATAACTATTCTGAAGAATATCACGAGATACATCAGCCCAAGTTTGGCTTAAATTCATCCAAAAGTTATGGATTGGTGGCATTTTGAAATTTGCCTGTCCAACAAACTGATTTCGTCAGTTAAAATATTACTGAATTTAAAAATCTGGAGAACCATTGCAATAAAAGATTTTCCATAATTTTTTTCAATGCTGTTTCTCAATTAATTTGAAATCAGAAGGTCCATTCGCTGACGTAACAAAATATTTCATGTTTAAGCAATAAAGCGCATTTTCTGTGCTGTGTAGTTTTTTATTGCACGATGGAGGGATGTTGGGAGAATTGATGAGAAACTTGAAAGTCACGAGCCGTCCGAGGCGAGTGACTTTCAAGTTTTTTATCTATTCGACCAACATCCCCCCATCGTGCAATAAAAAACTACACAGCACGACGGATTACCAGCACGGAAAATGCGTTTCATTGCTTTTATGAAATAACAAATAAAACAATTATGAAAAGGCAAAGAGACGCGCAACGTTATATCAACATTTAAATTCTCCTTACACATACGTTACACGTCCTCTGCCATCTAGCGAACAACAGAGCGTGAAGTTTGAAAATCGATGAAAAACGCTCAATTTTATTAGAAGTTTGCCTTGGAAAAGGCTAACAGCCACCTCAGTTCCTAGAGAAATTACAAAGCAATCATATTTGCAGTAGCTTAGGCAATGCTTTCTTACAAGCTTTTAAGTTGCGAATGGAAAAACTACAAGTGAAATCGTCACTTGAGACAACTTTGAAATGACCTCGTGTGTTCGGATTTGAAGAAAACTAGTTCATTTGGACGTTTTGGATAGTTCATCCCTAGAACATGCCGTCAAGCTTTACACAATCTGTAACAATAGAACTTCATGTGCCCTGGATCTGGATTGGGACAGTGTCACGGCTACTTGATGAATGATTCTGGTTGGAGAGACTGTTCAAAGAGCCATTGTCATTGAAATCAAGCTTGTGCACTCGGCCGACTAAAAGTGGTAATAGATGTTTTTTAACAGTTCTTTTGTGGAAACTTCTGAGAGACATTTTTTAATTTCTCGTTCTTTTCTCCACTCTTCATATTAAAATTAGAAAGAAGTTGAATAGATATATAAGCTTAACAAATTTAAGATTTAGTTCGGTACCTTGTAGCTTGAGTTGCATGGTTTTTCGAATTTTGCGTCTAAAAGTTGGTTTTCGACTAATAAATTTTACTCTTCAAACATTCTTTGCTTTTGATGTGTCTAAAAAATTTTAGAACGTGATAGTTTGGAGAGTTTTATTACTCTCAACAAAAGAAACCATTTCGTCGAGTACTTCCTGTTTTTTTGTCAGGGATTTCGTTGAGCTAGCTCTGACTTGTCGACTGAAGCAAACCGCATCTTTTTGTTTTTGGTTTCCAAGTTTAATACCT
>JAOBAT010083775.1:0-18902 GCA_026413305.1 Hydrozoanthus tunicans
GTTGTTATTGGGTACCTCGTTATCGCCGTCTTTAAGGTGAGGCACAACCTCCGCTCTCTTCCAGGCCTTTGGGAAAGTAGAGGTGGACAGTGAAGAGTTAATGAGTTCAGTCAGTGTGGGAAGAATACTTGGAAGACAGTCTTTAATAACAGAAAGGGGAACTCGGTCATAGCCAGGAGCCTTGTTGGACGGCATCCCCTGTATTATCTCAGGTTATTTCTTATCGCTTTACTGGTTTGCTCGGACGTAATCCAACTTGATTGGCCTAACTCTTGAACCATATCAATATTGAGACCTGCTAGAAAATACATTTTACATGGCATTTGGTGTAATAATTCACGTGACTCCAGAAATAAGGTGTTTTAAAAGAGAGAACCAATTTAGAACGGTCGAAAAGCGTTTGTACTACTGTAACATTGTCGGCGAGGAAGAAACTTTTAGAGTGAGAACAAAAAACTCAAAGTCTACACGCGACCCAAAAATTCTAGGGAATGAACAGAAAATCTCAAAGTTTTATATAAATCACATGCCATTTAAAATGTTCAAGCCGCGCAAATATTCTCTAACAGGTCTCAGTTTTCATATTGTTCAAGAGTTAGGCCAATCAAGTTAGAATACGTTCGAGCAAACCAGTAAATACACGTGAACCCAGAAATAAGGTGTTGTAAAACAGAGAACCAATTTTATAGAACGGTCGAAAAGCGTTTGTACTACTGTAACTTTATCGGCGAGGAAGAAAATTCGAGGATGAGAACAGAAAAACTCAAAACTTTATATTAATCGCATGCCAAGTAAAAAGTTCAAGCCGCGCAGATATTTTCTAACAGATCATATTGATATGGTTCAACAGTTAGGCCAATCAAGTTAGAATGCGTCCGAGCAAACCAGTAAATACACGTGACCCCAGTAATAAGGTGTTGGAAAACAGAGAACCAATTTAGAAGGATCGAAAAGCGTAAGTACTACTGTAAGTTTGTCGGCGAGGAAGGAAATTCTAGGGTGAGAACAGAAAACCGCAAATTTTATATAAATCACATGCTCACACAATCAAGTTAGAATGCGTCCGAGCAAACCCGTAAATACACGTGACACTAGAAATAAGGTGTTGGAATTTTATAGAACGGTCGAAAAGTGTATGCACTACTGTAACTCGGTCGGCAAAGAAGAAAATTCGAGGGTGAAAACAGAAAATCTCAAAATTTATATAAATGACTTGTCAAGCCGCGCAGATATTTTCTAACAAGTCTTAGTGTTCATATTGTTCAAGAGTTAGGCCAATCATATTAGAGTACGTCCGAGCAAACCAGTAAATACACGTGACCCCAGTAATAAGGTGTTGGAAAACAAAGAACCAATCTAGAACGGTCGAATAGCGTTTGTACTACTGTAACTTTGTCGGCGAGGAAGAAAATTCGAGGGTGAGAACAGAAAATCTTAAAGTTTTATTTAGATCACATACCATGTAAAAAGTTCAAGCCGCGCAGATATTTTCTAACAGATCATATTGATATGGTTCAACAGTTAGGCCAATCATGTTAGAATACGTCCGACCAAACCAGTAAATAATACACGTGACCCAAGAAATAAGATAATGTAAAACAGAGAATCAATTTAGAACGGTGGGAAAGCGTGAGTACTACTGTAGTTTTATCCGCGAGGAAGAGAATTCTTGGGTAAGTCCAAAAGACCTCAAAGTTTTCGATAAATATACATCCATTTTGGGTATCTGTATTGTTATAATTCTTTTCTTACAACTTTGTTGGTGTTTCTAATGTTAACCGAAGTTTAAAATGAATGAAAAGAGATGATACATAGACTTTATCTTTGATTTCATTCTTGCTGATATATCTGGTTATTTTCCCAGCAATTGCTTGAACATGTTCTTTGAAGCTCATCCAAAATCACACCAAGAAATTTTACAACTTGTTTATGATGTATGGTGATTTATACTTCGGTTTAAGACATAAATATATATATTTTTCAGACAAACTAACAAATCTAACGCGTTGACATGAAAAGAGTCTTCTGTCGTTTCACAAATACTAGGGGAATGACTGTTGATGCGCGAGAAAAACTTAAAATCCCTAATAGACTCAGCGCTGGAAATTCAGAAATCTGATTATATATACTAACCTGCAAAAAGCTTCGCATATCAAATTTGCTTCTAAAGAATCAAGACATTTTCGATGTGCAGCAGTATCTTTAACATAAGTTTTCATATTTCATTCCAAATGGGGCTGGTCAGAACATTTTATGTTGTTCGATTAAATAGCAAACAGCTGGCCGTTTGTGAAAGGAATTACCTCTAAGGAAAATCTCCAACTAAATATTTGAAAAGCTGATTCATTTAGCTCGACAAGAAAAGTACACTGCCCATGTTCCCTTTAAAAGTAAAATTGTTGTAAGAGACATGTAATGTTATAAAATTGAATTTACCATTTTAAGAACTGAATGAGTGGGAATTTGCGGGCTAGACTAGATATTCTAACACAAGAAAGTACATGCTTCTAAGCTTTAACTAGTGCTAAAGTCAGGCAATAAAACGATATACCATGCGATATTTTATTTATCGAAAATTGGCCTTGTGGTTTTGTCAAGCGGAAGTACAAGCCTTCTAAATTTTCAAAGAAGATGGACAAACTATCAAAACATATTTACTTTTGCAGAGAGAATGTATGTTGTTTGACAACAAACTGAAAAGTTAACTTCAAGCGATTTTCTGTTTTTGAGTAAGAGCGCGTTGAAATATCATGTTTTCTATATATTCACATAGCCATGAGTTCAACTTTGGTCGTTTTCTCGCAAACTAAAAACTGACCAAAACATAGTACACCATAGGGTGGGTCTTTTGGACAAGATATTCAAGGAAAATGAAATTTTCAAACTGAGAATCGTTGTTAAATATTTATGGACATGTATTCTTAATTAGTGATATATCAAAATAACAAATTATCCAGTGTGTGTCTAGACAGTTGTTAGGATCTGAAGACAACCACACTTCGCTTTTTAGTGCCGAGTTCAAACGTTTAAGCTTATCTTTTTATCACGCACCTCACGTAATTATCGAGCAATCTAAAGAAGGTGATGAGGTGGGTAGTGATGAAAAAATGATATACCTGAAATGTGTTGTTGTACAGAGACAAATCAGTGAGGCCAGCGGGCCCCTTTAAAGCATTTTTTTAAACAACAGTCTTCCAGATATTAAGATCGTTTAATCGTAAACTAAAATTTCCTTAATTTGTTCTAGTATTTTTGGCAAAGAAAAGGAAGATCGTTTGTTGTAGGAGTGTATATTTCAAATACAAACAAAAGACCTGTTAAGGTAATTTCATAGAGTTTCATCAAATGGTTAAACAGATAAAATATTTAACAACGATCATTTCTCTTCTCAGTCAAGGAAAACAAAACAAATGGCACTTAAAAGAAATATTAAATATTACCTTTCACTTTATTTTATTGTTACAAGTTGAAAATTACATAATATTTTGTGGACTCCATCTGCAAATCAGTAGCATAACTGTGCTAGTCTAGGCAGATGGAGTAATAGAAAAGAAATAAATTAAATCAAGTAAGTACATAAAATAAATGAAGAAATAGAAATACACTTGTACTGTTAATTGAATACTTCTTGGTGGGTAATTAAATTACAAAAATAATCTATAGCTATATCAAACGAAAAAAAATGTATCAAAGAAACAAACAAAGGTACCATGAGAAGGCATCGATTTACTTTTCAGGCTCATCGTAGCTTTTTTTAGCAGGTTTGTTCAAGAAACTTAATACCGAATTCTACTGTTTTTGAGTGTATGTCCATCAAAGTTACATTTGAGGTAGTGAAAATGTTAACCACCTATACGCTACAACTACATGATAGAAACAATCCGTATAAACAACCGGCAGTTGGAGTACGGGTTGCTCACACCGCATTAGCGAGAGCCATAGTTGTTAGTGCATAAAGAAAAGTCAGTTAGGGTGAAGAGACAGTTAACAGTTGGAGGTAAGAGTTTTCAAAGAAAAACGATGAACATATAAATTTCGATAGATAGAACGCCATATTTAATATTTCTGATTTTCAAGGCGAACAAAATGAAAGGTCGTTTTATAGAGTTTGGTCAACCGGTTAAACAGTTAAAGTACAACACCGATCATTTCTCTTCTCAGTCAAGGCAGGCAAAACAAATTAAAATAAAACATGGCACTTTTTATCGTTATAGAACTTCAATAACTAGTAATAAAAGTTAAGTTCCATTTGAACACCGATCATTTCGACTTTTCAAGAAAAACTGATAAAATGCATGAATGGTCATTTTGTAAAACTTCTACAAAGATAAAAGTAAATTAGATAAACATATATAATCATTTCTACTTTTCAAGACAAGAAAGATGAATGGTCACATATCTTAAAAAAGGCAAAATCATTACTACTTTTTAATGGAAAACGAATTTTGTTGTACAGTTTCTACAAACTGTTAAAAAGATAAATAAACAAACCAATCATTTCTACTTTCAGTAAAAGCAAATAAAATGAATTGTTAATTTTTGTAGAATTTCAGAAGCCCTAAATGAAATAACACCAACCACACAGAATATTCTTCAAAACAAGAAAAACGAATGAAAACTTTGAAGGGTTTCACCAACTGGTTCAAAGTTAGAATGGACAATTAACACCAATCATTTCTATTCTTCAAGACAAGCAAAATGAATGGCCACTTAAATAGGGTTTCACTGGCTAGTTCAAAAGTAAGAATGAACAACATCAATAATTAATTTTTCTCTTCAAGACAAAGGAATGGCCACTTTGTATAAGTTTTCATCAACTGGTTCAAAATTTAAAATGAATAACACAAATCATTTCTAATATTCAAGACAAGCAAAATGAATGACCACTTGACAAATAAATGGCCACACTATAAAGGGTTTCATTAACTGGTTTAAAGTATAAATGAATAACACCAATCATTTCTTCTCATCAAGACAAGCAAAACGAATGATCGCTTTATAGGGTTTCACTAACTGGTTACGTTCAAAAGAATGAATAACACCAAACATTTCCATTCTTTAACACAAGCAGAATGATTGGTCCAATCAAATGAGCTTAGAAGCAGGCTCAAGATCGATGCGTATGGCCAGCCAAAACGGCGAGATAGAAAGTATCATTAAAAGCATTACTCTTGTCAAAAACCTCATTTTGATTTAGTTTTTAATTGTTTTTATTATCAAAACTGCTGTTTCAGAAGACAACCGAATTAACGCCGTGTTAAAGTTTCTGGAAAAGAGAGTAAAACAGAGATCCACCGTGATGCAGCTTTACAAGATTTTGCTGGTGACGTTGATTGTCGCACTCTTGGTCTTCCCGTCGGCCGAGGGCGCACGACGACGACGACGTGTTGGGAAAAGATTGGTTGGGGATGCTGACGGGGTGAAGCCAACAGTGCTAAATGCAGAACGGCGTAAACGCGATATTGAGACTCGCAGAAGCGATGGCAAGCCAACTGGAGGATCCTAACCTGTATCAGTGTTCAGGCAGCTGCTTTCAGCTTCCGTTCCGTCGTGAAGGGTTCATTTTAAGTTTAATCATAACTCAGTTAGTCCTTTGAGCTTTAGTGTTAAATTTGTCCGCCAATCTTCTTTTCTAAGAAAGACATTTATGGTAAAAACGTCTAGCATAGCTGAGTGACATAAGGTAGAATACAGTTAGTGATCATTCAGTGGGTTGTTTCCTGAAATATCTAGAACTCTACAAAACTAGCGGTGAATACTGACAAACCATACAGCAACTAAGTTCGCTGCAGTTTGCTAAATATCTGTATGCATCAGACGATTCTTTGATGAAGATAAGAACAAGGTTTTTGTAGTAAATCAGTGCATAGTTACCACATCGAGTCAAACTTTAGATTATATATAATACTTCTTTGCCCAGCTCAAAACTTACTATTCTAAAACGTTTTGCCCATCTATGTAGATCTTATTTAAGTGATGGAGGAAAAATTAAAACTTTAAAAAAGAACTTGTTGTGGTATTTTGATGGCTTGGTTGTGTGGATAAAGTATCTAAAGGAATCATTCATCTTTTCTTTGTTGTAAGCTGACTGATTCAGACACTTAAGCAGTCTCGAACAAGCTGAAACTTAATTGTTGTTTCAACTCTAAAGTTGCACTCACTCATCCTTCTTACATTGATAAACTGATTCTGGCCTGAACTCCAATCCAACCCCAAACCCGCTTCACACTAACTTCACCTTTCTACGAAACTCGTCATGTCAAGAGTTTTAGATTAAAAATAGGAAAACTACGTGCTTCAAAAAATTAGCTTGTTTCGTACATGTAAGAAATTGTTTTCACAAATTCTGTTACCCAATTTATATTGACACACCTTTTCTTGGCACACCTGAAACTCGACTGAGATGGGCCAAATATTCCGATTCGCTGAAATAGAACCATTTCATAAAATCTGAAGAAGGGAAATTGAAACTTAACCTGGCCCTTCATTTATCATTAATTATTGCCTCCTGAAATTCACGACGAGATTCCGGCCGAGTGTTCTTGAGTTCATTTGACTTCATTTCCATTCGTTAGCTTGGCATTAGTTCGACATTTTTTAGCATTTCCCTTTGAATTCGTGAAACAACCTGTTCGACAAACACTCGACTCGATGTTTTTTACTTTCATGTGCAAGTCGACACAAATGGCCGGCGTATGCAGTTGTGTGAGCGTCCTAAAGTAAAGATACTCGCCCTGGCAAAACAAAAATCTCAACTGAGTTCATGTTGCACACAAACCACGTGACCATGCATATAAAGGACCTCGACTACCAACAATGTAACAATGTTGTTTTAAGACTTGTGCCCGGCCTGGGCACGGGTAACAAGGGAATTTTGTCTAGTTAAGGGACCCCGCATCATAAGAATAGTGAAGGAAGAAAATGAAAGCAACCGTTTACGAAGATTCTGTGGTTAGCGGTGAAGCTCTTAGAACGAAGATTCTGCTCGCGTTGGATCAATAGATAATCAAATTTGGCTGAAACAACTTGAAAAATAAGAGTTAAAAAGCAAGGGTGATACGACGTTTGTGAAATATATTTTGTGCAATATTTCGACTGGCCATACCAGTCTTCATCAGGTACAATGAAGAATCGTTACAAATTCACGCGAAATTTATACAAGAAAATGATTGAAAGGACTGGAAATTGTATTTAGAATGTTTCATCTCTGGCATTTAAGCCATTAGGTTCTAGAGTTTTAGCTCTTATAATAAGAGAAACGACCTAACGACACCGATAGAGGGACAGCTAGCCAATCAAACGGCGGCTTCAATAAACAACAAGCCACAGTCATACAAAAATTGTTCAGCTGCGTGAAGGTAATCAAAAGCCTCTATTGAATCTCAAACTTGCCTAATTAAAAAGTCAAAATCGTAATGGGTAATTTTGTTAGACCAAAGCTCGTAATAGACAAGCTAAAATAATTTTTACGACATTTGTAGTTTCTCTTTCGTCTTATATATATTCAAAAGTTTTAAATTTTAAAAAGCTTTAAAAGAGGCCGATAAAAAACAGGAAGTTTGAAGGACTTCAAACAAGTCATACAACTTTTCAACTTTCAAGCTAAGATTAAAAGAAAACTAAGTTAAAACAAAAGTTCTTTTTCATAGATACAGTTACATCTCACTTTAGCTCCAGGCCCAAATTGAATTCTAACTTTTTCAAATACTGTAGAACAATAATAAAAGGGTTCGAATTAGCCCATCGCCCTTCGCAAAATTTTTGCAAACCGATTTTTGGAATTTTAAGCTTTTGCGAGTTTAAGTTTTATGATATTCTGATTTTATGTTTTGTGTTTGTTTCGATATTTGTGTAAACGAAGAGGTATAGCGAAGTATATACAAAACTTTGGACAATGATAAGTTATAAGCGCGCACTTTAACCCTAGAACGCATGAAGAAAAAAAAAGTTACGCGAAGGCACGATCATGAGGAGAAGGCGGGGGGAGGGTTAAAGGGGACGAAGATAAAGACAAAGAAAAAAGAGAATTTAAGGACAATATTGAATGGTTTTTAGAGATAACAGCTTTTAACATGATTGTAACACAACTGAGTCAGCCCTGCACTAATATGTTTTCCTCAAGGCCGAATAACAAAGTGCAAAAATATGATTGTAGCTTGGGTGCCTGACCCTACAGCATTTACCATTGACGCATTTACAATAAATTGGACTCAATATGACCTAATTTATTGTTTTTTTATCCCTTTAGCTTGATAAGGAAAGTTCTCCAAAAGATCCAAGTTTGCCAGTGTAATGCAATTGTTGTCGTCCCACCTTGGAAAACACAATTCTGATACCGGACGCTGTTAAAGATGCTAGCGAAGCCTTCTCTCCCAATACAAGTAACACCGAAAACACTGACTTTGCTACGTAGAACGCATCCAAAAGAGTCAGCGAAAGGCTAAAAATTGCTTGAAATCGTTTAGACGTTTTGGAAAAAGGCAGCTGGAGAAACATATTTGCGTTTCAAAGTATTTCATTTTTCAAGAAAATTCACGAAAACCTAACGATTTAGCCTCTTATTTTGTTGTCAAAACACACAGAATGGTACCTTCGTTAGTTAGATTTTTTGACGGTGTCGGATACGGAGGGGTTGGGGGAGAGGTGGGAGAGGGGCAAGTGGGGGTGTGTGCATCAGCTCCATTAGCTGCCTTCTGTTGGGCTCAACTATGTCCAAAGCTCAGCTTTCTACTTTCTTAAACTGATTCACCATTTTTAAAAACACATGAAAAAGCCTTGCAGTAGGGTTCAATTTTTATTTCTGTTCAGTCGTATTTACTTCGAATACTAAGTTTGTACATGTTCATTCCTACCCCCTGCGAAGGAATATACATCATTTGTAGCCTCGATTTCAAAACAAAGAAGCTTTAAAAAAACCGCCACTAACATTGAAAGATTTGGGCGCCTTGCCCCCTTAAAAATAAAACAACCGTTAAACGGTTGTTAAACCTGTCTTGAGATTGAATCAGTTCATTTTCTGTACATACAGCTAGGAGATCAGAGATTTACAGCTAATTGCGGAAATAATTTGTACAAATCAAAACTATGGCTTCATAGAAGCATATCCACAGTTAGTAACCAACACTGCAACGTGGGAATACTGGCGAATATAACCCGGTAGATATGGCCGAGTATGTAGAACTGGGTCAAAGATCCCTAAGCAACGTGCTTAGCTACAGCGTCTTTCTTAAGGACAGACTCCTCGACGGCGTCGTTGCTATGGTGAAGGCTGTTGTCCAGTTCGGTTAACTCACGTTCATTGTCCTGTTGCTGTTTCTGCTGAACAACTGGTACAGCTGTCATGTCGCTAGTGTCGGTCCAATCACTACCAAGATCGGCAACGGGCTTCTTCTTAGGTGGAGCTGAAATGACAAGCACAGAGGTCAAGATAAATAAATGTTAAGCGGATGCCGAGTCTTTGAACCTGGACAGTGTACTAACACAGTTTCGTCCCCAGCTGAAGCTGGCACTCATTGACACAGCTGAGTCAGGCAAAGCTTTTTGCTCAAACACGTAACACTGGTCTCTGACTGGGGCTCGAGCCCGCGACTCTAGGATTGCGAATTGCACACGCTAACCGCTCGGCAACGCCCAATGTTTGGTCAAAAAACAAGCCTTGTTTGGAACCGAAACGAAATTGTAACAGTCCCTGTTGTCTTTTTCAAGTTAGTCTTCCTAATGAGATCCTCCCACTTCCCTACATCCCTCTGAAACAAAACTAATTAATGTAGAAATGAAAACAAAACAATTGTTTCGAAGAGTTTTGGAACATTGTTAATTTCACCCCTTAACCAGTTGTCGTTTTTGTTCAAGTGTTCGTTCTAAGGTTCATTGGATTTTACCTTTTGTCTTACTGTGTTTTAACAATTCAGTCAGACCAAACATAATACAACTACAATGATTAGCTACAAATATATGACAACGATAGCTTTCGGCTTTCTTATTATAGCCTTTATCAACTGAGTAAAATTATGCGGAAATGGTAAAACTTACAAGAAACGTAGTCAATTAAGCAATAAGGCGCCTGGATGCTTTTCGTTCTCAAACATATCACAATTAGCTTCCAAAACTGAACAAAACTTTTTATATTACTTACTGCTTTAATTTTCATTAAAAAAATAATTAACTAAGCTATTGCTTGAGCTTCCGACAAAAAACCAGACGTGTAGACAACTTTACATAAGTAAACCAATTAACAAGTCACTTACGAGGGACAAGTTTACATTTGGCAACCTCTTTCTGGAGATCAGCTTTTGTCAAGGCATAGTTGTATATCTGGAACTCATCAATGAATCCTCTCAGGGGCCGCGAAGCCTTATGGTCGCCAATGCCAGCCCTGGTAAGCCAATCACGTGATAGAAGTCCGCCACCCTGAGTCATGTTGCGAAGCTCAGCGTTGATGTAAACCTTTGCTTTTCCGGTGGCGGCGTCGTAAGTGCCAGCAATGTGGGTCCAAGTATCTGTAGCAAGTACAAAAAAATGGGTTTATTATTTTTCTAAGAAAAATGTGAATGACTTGAATGCTCTAACATTTCATAAGGATGCTTTAGAACTATACTATTCGTGCTTTATATTTTGACTGCTACGATTTGTGTCGAAACAAAAACTGCCTATCTATACAACATCGGCCCTTATCAATAGTATTCAGTGAAGCTATTAAATAACGTAAGTCAATTACTCCTCGAATATGTAACATAAATCACAAGCAGTCAATGCAAGTCATCTGGTAATTTCTTTTGAGTCCTTTCCATGACTAAATGATCGCATTTTTTGGACTGTGTTAAGAATCTCTGAACTTCGAGTTTCTTTCTCTTGTGCTCGAAACCCGATGCATCGTTTATTGTGAACTTAATAAGTTTGCCGTGCAGTGGCGTATAGTTAGAGCCTGGATCCAGCGCGTTTCCTACATCCCAATGCTCTAACGCGTTAGGTTTCCGCGCGGCGTATAGTTAGAGCCTGGATCGAGTACATTCCCTACATCACAACGACCTAAACGCGCTAGGTTTCCGCGCGGTGTATAGTTAGAGCCTGGATCGAGCACATTCCCTACATCACAACGACCTAAACGCGTTAGGTTTCCGCGCGGTGTATAGTTAGAGCCTGGATCGAGCACATTTCCTACATCACAACGACCTAAACGCGTTAGGTTTCCGCGCGGCGTATAGTTAGAGCCTGAAACTAGCGCATTCCCTACATCTCCACGACCTAATCGCGTTAGGTTTCCGCGCGGCGTATAGTTAGAGCCTGAAACTAGCGCATTCCCTACATCCCAATGACCTAAACGCGTTAGGTTTCTGCACGATGTATAGTTAGAGCCTGGATCGAAAGCGTTTCCTACACCCCAATGCCCTAAACGCTTTAGAAGTTTCCGCGCGGAGTATAATAATTCAAGCCTGAGATCGAAAACTGTTCCTTCATCCCTAAGCTCCTCAATTAAAACAGGACTGTAAGGACTCACCTTTGCGGACCTGAGCGCCTTCCGCAGTGGTACTGAAGATGGTATGTTGAGTCTCGTTTCGGTGGAACCAACGGACTGCACCGTTGTTGACCTCAAAATGGTACTGGCCACACCCATGGGTCATTCCGATGGTGTCGAACACAGAGTGACTACCCGCAGTATCCTTAAGGTTGATCCAAGCTGCAATTGTTACGCCCTCACGAGGTTTAGCCTGGACAAAAACAATCAGTTGGAAGATATTAGCCGTGTCAACCACAGGCAGCCCAAGCTAAAGATGCTGGAAATGCAGTATTTGATAGGGAATTTAATGGGCTTTGCGGCTATGTGCTTTTCGTGGCGATCGATTGCGAACCGTCAAGCTGGGAGAGGATTTTTTGGAGGTCGGTATGCGATCTGAGTGACGAAGACTCCTACCTTGTCTTTTCCTCTTCCCTCTCGCTTCTTCCGAATTTTCCTTCGCCCGTTTCTCGCCCTAAAATCCCCTCCAATCTCACTCAAAGTGGACACAGAAGACAACAACAACTTGTTATGAAGGTATGTGCACTTTATTTGTGCTATTATAGGAAAAATTTCATTGACCCATACAAAGTCTTTATTCATATCAATGATACACTTCGATCGACTTCGGTTTTTATTGTTAAGTCGCATCTTTAGCTTGGGCTGCCTGTGTGTCAACGTTTCTATACTGTCATGAGGTTCCTCCCGATTAACATTCAGAGCGGTAATAGCCTTAAATTTCCTATCACATTTTCCACAGCCCTACCATCACTGTCTTCGTCATTACCATCACCATCATAATCACCACCATCACCACCATCACCATCATCATCATCATCATCACCATCACCACCATCATCATCATCATCATCATCATCAATATCATCATCATTACCATCATAATCATTATCTTACATTATCGTCATTACCGTCATAATTTAGTTGTATTACTGCCAAAGATAGCCAATTAAGTTAACAACTTCCACAATTTTTAAATCGCTTTCTATTTGAAATCGTCTCCTAAAACTTGTTGATAAAGTTCCTCGACATTTTACTTACCTAAAGACTAACATACTATGATGATTAAACTTTGAAAAAACGGAGGAACACAAATCAGAGTATCAGCTTAACATAAGATTCTCGTGAGTACTTACATACCGCACCTCAGTTCTGTATTCCAAAGTCAGAGTAATTTCTAGTTCTGACATTTTCTTACTAAGAGCAAAAATTATCTTTTGGGGAGGGGACAGGGGCGCCAGCACTATGCTGTTCTTGATCCGCGGCCTCAAGTTGGCACTATATACATAAGTAATAAAACGCATTTTCCGTGTTTGTGAAATTTTCAATTAAAACGAGGGGGATGTTGGGGAATTAGTAGTTTGAAAGTCACGAGCCGTCAGTGTTTCTCTCTTACAGGCGTGGTTTTCTCACGCTCTCGACCAATCAGAGCGCGAGATCCATTGGTGCTATTTTATTACACGAATACCCTACCTGGAAAGTATCGCCATGAAACAGTATGTCTCCGCAATACGTGTAGGCAGCATTGTTGCAAGCACTCTTGGGGAAGTTGACCAGAATAGTGCCGGCCATCATATAGCCATTGTTGGCGTAACCTGACGTGTCTACCAGCACATTCCCTTGCGCCTTGGTGAAGTCCAGATGAAGAACTTTTCTTTCTAATAAGTTAAAAAGCACAAAGAAATATTACGAGATGCAGGAGTTTGGAAAAGACTATAACAAAGATGAAAAAAGAAAAACAACAACTAAAGAGTTGATAGTTTTTAATTCGTTGAAATCGGGTTTTTAGAATGGTACAAAACCGTCTTCTGGTTGGCAAGGCGCCAGTCTGTCCTGCGGGAGACCCGGGTTCGATTCCTGGGGCCAGACCTTCACTTAGGGTCTTAAAATAACTGAGGAGAAGGTGCTGCCCAACATCTGCAAACGGTTAGACCTTCGCGTCTTTTCGGATAAGGAGGTTAAAACGTAGGTCCCGGGTGGCAGGCCTCGAAGGGGACCTCGAGTCCTGTTGCCTGTCCTCCCGTGACTCCATGAGTCAAAATGTTATAAAACAAAACAAACAAAACAAAACCAGGAAAAACTGGTTAACTGAGACTGTTAACACCTAACAGAGCTAACAAAAGTTTCCATTCGTATGATTATCCAACCATGTTTCTTTTTCAGCCAATCCAATGCTAAAACTAATATATAATCGTATATTTTACAATACTTCGACGAACGCTCGAAGCGGTAGCACCTAAAAATTTCCAACTGCGGTGATCGAGAACTATTTAAAATCATTTTTAAGTTAATCAAAATTAGCTATTGTACTTACTCGCCGAAGCACTGAGCAGTTTTTAAAAGCAAGTTTAACACCAACAACACTTTATTTTGCGTCTTTTGACTGCTGTGTACCGACAAATTAAAATCATTAAATATATAACTGAAATATTGTCAATTGTGGAGAGGAATAACAAAAATACTTATTCGTTACTGGTCGTGTTGAAAGGTATTGAAAACTCTTAGGTAAAAAAGCCGATTAGTCTGAAGTACCCAAGAACAGAACGCTGTATAAAGTAGAAATCGTTGGAGTAAGGGGTTGGCTTTACCCTCCCCACCCCCAGCCCCCCTCCTCTCCCCAATTTTACGGTCTACCTGTGCTGTTCAGTTATCTGAACGTAAAGAATCGAAACTCAAACACTTACTGTCTGCTGGTAGCGATGAGCCGGCTTGGGCATTTAAAACAACATTAGGGATGTTTTGTCTCTTTTTGTTGGGTTCCGCAAAAACTGAAAAAAAGAAAAAGGAATTAAGGTCGGTTCTTCACTTCCGTTTTTGAACATGCCGCTGTTTAAAGGAACAGAAACAGCGGGCGCAAGATCACTGCCGGTAAACCCCAAGCTTATGTACAGGGTTACTACTCTTTACTGGATGTAAAATTCAAGGACTTTTCCAGGACTTTCCAGGACCTTTTCAAGCAAATCCAGGACCTTGTCTATCAAATGAGTGACACCTAAAATGAATGCGGATTGGCTGAATCCTAACAATGAAAAACAACCAATAACAGATCGCTTTGAAAAATTAAGCCTCCCGGATTCGTTTTCACATCAAAAATATTATAACAAACAGCTTATTTTTGTAAATTTTGGAATAAAGAAAGAAATTTCTTGCCCATTCCAAGATTTTCAAGGACAACGACCCAAATTCAGGGACTTTCCAGGGCCTGGAATTTTTCTTTCATAATTCCAGAACTTTCCAGGATTTTCAAGGACCGTGGCAACCCTGTCTATAAACACCTGGCCGGCAAAGAAAGCAGACTGGTTACGTTTGTTTTCCTGTGTATCTTTTGGTGAACTCAACACTCGAAATAACAACAGGTTACTGGTCTAAAGTTTACTAAATATTGAAAATCAAGAAAAACGAAAATCTAGACTGGGCGCGCTTATCAAGAATTCATTTTGATGAAACATATGCAGTTGTTGGGATATTAAACTTACGAGTGTTTTAATTAACCCTGAAACTCTAATTATAAAAGTTACTTAAGATAAAACAATCGATACAAAATTATCATTAGCAAAAACAAAGCTTATTTCGAAACCACGGTAGCAGCTTCATGTACCGAGAAAGTCGACCCATATGGCATAAACGGACCAACTAAAACTGATCTGTTCCCAACAGCTTTGGCTTTACAGCTCAGTTTGTTGGAGCACTGCACTGGTATCGCAGGGATCACGGATTCGAATTCCGTTGAAGTTTGAGATTCTTATTTTTCAAGCTTCTATTTCGCAATGGCTTAAACTACGCTCACAAATGCAAAGATCGTATCATAACGTCATTGACGGATAACTGTTCACATTCGTTTCAGCAAATTTTTATTCTTTTGAAACACACCATGCGATCTTGTTCTATATGCGAGATTATGAAAATCGAGAGAACCCAGAAAAACCACGCCCTGATTTAAGGGTTAAAGTCGTGGTTGAGAGATAATCTTGAAATCACATTGCATATGCGCATTTGATCATATTTACATGTATTTTGCGCAATATAAATAATAAATTATTATTATTATTATTATTGCTTTAGAACTGGATATTTTTTTAATTCAGTGGCTCATCAGGTTTTTGACCTTTGTCGAACGAAGCCAGAATGAAACTAGTAAGCGCTAAGTAAATCCCCTGCCAAAAACAGGTTTTGAGTTTGTTTGAACTCGATTTGACTCAAACAAGATTAAAGCACTCTCATACCATTTAAAATTCTGAGAGAATTTATAAAGCTCAGCTCAAAGTCTCTTTTGAACTTACAACAATATTGATTTTACGATGGCTTCATCAGAATTAGTGAATAGCTCAATGAATGATAACATTGGTTGTTTTCAATTAGATTGATTATCAGCAAAGCACCATTTGTGTCCACCCTACAATGCCTGTCAACTGGCTGCACAATGCTTTTACAAACAAGTTACTCCTAAGTGCTTCATCACGCTGTTGAGTTATAAATCGTTTCCCTCGAGGTTATTTTCAATGGTATTTGTGATAACAGTATACTACCTGTCACGACTGAACAAAACGGCCAGGCTGAAAAATAAATAGCCAGTTCACTTACCTGTGACAAACAGAACCAAACCCAGGACAAGAAACCTCATCCTGCTGTAAAACAGAGTACGAAAACAGAAAGTTATTGCTAGTCTTAGCTGCTTTACAGTAGCACAATCATTGATTCAAGATTTCACTTCAAATTTGCTCCGGAATACGACCATTTCTTAACTCATGGAGTCTGAACACAAGTTATCTACTTACTTTATGACTTAATTACTTTTAAACTAACGAAATGACTTCTTAGTCTATAAATAGCTTGATAAACGGACAAAAAAAATTAATCGTATTAAATTCTACATCTTTATCAAAAATATGCCTTATAATCCATAAGTAGTTGGGTAAAACTTTTACGATGTGAGCAAAGAACTGGTCGTTTTGCTTCACCTATGTTGTTCATATTCTCATGACTGTTAAGAACAGAGTACATCAAAAAAGGCTATGGAACATTTTTTAAGAATAAAAAACGATTCTTACCTTTCTAAGAAAAGAAAATATCAAGGTTTGCTTTCGATAAGGAAGCGTCACAGTCAGCCAATATGAACCCTTTCGATATGGGCAAACTTCTTGACGTACTTGATAGAAAAATCTTATTTAATCGACCAGACATTCGCTGGCCCAATCCACCAGTCACTAGATCGATCTCCGCTTATTCATTTTTAATCAAATCTGCGCTACAAAAGTCAAACTTTAATAAAACGCAGCTAAGATAGAATCTTTAAAAAAGCGTTAATCGTAGGAGTCGCAGCATTCAAAACATTTAAGCCGAGGAGAAATCAGATTTGTTCTTTGAAACAAGCACTTTGGGGCAAGTTAATGAGCAGGTTCAAAACAATTGTTTGACACCTCGCGAGCTCAGGCTCTAGGGGCTACTAATCAAAGCAAGATAACTAAAAAATTCTTTTGGGAAGATAAATTCGTTCGCTTATAAAGCTTCCCGCGGAAGTGGAAAGGAAAGCCGGCCGGAATCTTCAAACAAACCTCAAAAACACTTTTCGGGGAGAAACGTTTAAGCAAAGTTTTTCAATCGCCTGTTTATTTGCGTGTTTTTGTTCACTCGCAGGCCTTAGCAGGTGGCGGCAGTGTCTAAAAATCACCTACTCAAAGAACATACCACAGACTGAATAGCGTTTGCTTCGGTACTCATTCTTCCATGAAGAACGGTCGATATGGATCAATAGCTACCAAAAACACGTGAATTAACCATTCATATTCACTCATTCAAGATGAATTCAAGTAAGCTATACGTATTTTTGAATTTGTAAGTAGGTATTCTCTGACTTTAAGCAAGAACAAATATCAAAAACCAAAGGGTAAAAGTATTTTTTTCCTTTTTTCCCCGATTAACGCCTGCTATAGCTAGACTCCACTTCAATCGTTTATGACCAGAGAGCCTGTGTAGAAAAAACTTTCTAGGGCGTTGCTAGGCACCTGTAAAAACGGCTTTCAAGAATTTACACTAAACAGTTCATCCCTCGTCATGAAATGAAAATGTTTGGAATAAACCGCGTCGACCTGTTATAACTGTCAAAATGTTCAGTGCAAACCGTATTCAGTCAATATACAGCAAGGCCGAGAAATTAAGACTATGAATTATAGTTACGTAACTGGGTGGTTTGTCGAGGTGAAATCCCCTGTCCGCTTGTACAAATAGCCTTGCCATTTGTGGCAATAAGGTTATGTCCATAACATCGTATTCCTATCTGTCTAAAGAGCGATCACTGCTCAACACTCTGGGGGGAGGAGATAACCTGGCTGGTAGCATGAACCAAACCAGTGAATCAGTGCAGTTTTTACATTAAAAATTATACTTTATCGTTCATAAAAAAACTTGCTCAAATAAACTCCAGTGCAATACAGTATAAATCGTCTTGTCACCACACACTATGTACAAACACAGAGCCGGCGGAAGCAGATTTTAGCGAGGGTTGGTGGCGCGAGTCTCTAGGGGGGGGGGGATGGGAAAATGTTTCCCCAGAAAATTTTTGGCAAACTATACTCGTTGAAACGCCAGTTCTGCGTATTCTGGGAGTATTTTGAAAGATAATAGATTCGTCGGTTTCTGATTTTTGTCGACGATTGACAGTTATTTCTATCTACACTTTCAGTCTGTTGGATATGAATGAATAATACGTAATCATTTTGACAGACACATTGTCTGGAGAGCTTTTGGACAGTTAAACTTGCAAATAAAAAGACCTACAGCGTATTCAAATTTTGTATACCAGTGCTGACAACAAGGTTAAAGTGTTCACTGAAACAGTTCCTTCACACTTATTTCTGTTTTCTTGATTTCTTTGAAAGAAAGTGCGAAGGGAGGGGAGGGGAGGGGAGGGGGGGCTACTGCTACCCATTTTACAACATGAAAATGGAAAATTACTACAACCATGAAAAGGGAAATATTAAGACAAACTGACTGGATGAGTTCAGTTTACGTTACCTTAACTTAAGGGAGCGCAACATATCGATTTCTCCACGAAAAACGTCATGGCAACGTTACGGGTGGGGGGAATTACTATGCGAGTATTGGGTATTACTATGCGAGTTATGGGAATTACTATGCGTGTAATGGATATTACTATGCGAGTTATGGGAATTACTATGCGAGTTATGGAAATTACTAAGCAAGTTATGGAAATTACCATGCGAGTTATGGAAATTACTATGCGAGTTATGGGTATTACTATGCGAGTTATGGGAATTACTATGCGAGTTATGGAAATTACTATGCGAGTTATGGGAATTACTATGCGAGTTATGGGAATTACTATGCGAGTAATGGGTATTACTATGCGAGTTATGGGAATTACTATGCGAGT
>JAOBAT010083786.1:0-18901 GCA_026413305.1 Hydrozoanthus tunicans
GGAGGGGAGGGGTGAGGGTGGGTATAGGGGCTGAGTAGAGAGGGGGGCTTATTCAAAAAATGACAATAGCCACCTAGCGGCTCCCTGTTCCCCTAGCATTGAAGTAACACTTTTCGAAAACTTAACAAATATAACCGTTGACAAAATGTATTTCAATGACTTTATTGGCAGTGAACATCAATGAGTTGAGTTTTCGCCTGTTAAACATAATAGCAAACTTAAGGCAAAAAATTTAAACCGTTAGCTGGTCGAAAAAAATGTTCTAACGGTCGCGTAAAATACAATATTTTTCATATTATCATTCACCTTCAATCATTTCTTATTTCTCTATGTCTCTGTCTTGTTATTCGTAACCAATTTATACTAATGATGTTCTAATTTCTTTATCTTGTTCGTCTCTATAAAAGCTGACCCTTCGCTTGTGTGATCGACCTTAATCAAATTACACTAGTTGTTCTTACGTTTCTGTCTTATTCATTTCTATAAGTTTGTACTTGGTGTCCCGCTGTCGGGGCCGCTGCAGTGGGTGGGCAAGTAACGAGGCCATGTGGTCAAACAGTCGTGTTGTGCTCCTCGACACTTCTAACACGTAGCCATACTCGTCCTCGTCCAAAGCGCAGAACAAGTCGTAGATTTCCTGCAAGGCAGTGGACTATTACAATCAACAAAAGCAAACGGTCAAGATTGAAAGTTCAAGCTTTAAGGCCTATTCCGGGTCCTTAAGTTGCCTTAAATCGCCTTAAATCGCAGTCATTTTTCACCCCATTTTTCCGTCATTAAATCGCCTTTCGTCGGCTTAAATCGCACTTTTTCATCCCCATTTTTCCTTAATTAAATCGCCTTTAGTCGGCTTAAATCGCACTTTTTCAGCCTTTTCCCCCTTAATTAAATCGCCTTTAGTCGGCTTAAATCGCACTTTTTCATCCCCTTTTTCCTTAAATCGCCTTAAACATTAAGTTGCCTTGAGTCTCCTTAAATCTCCTGAAGTCGCCTTAAATTGCCCTAAGTCGCCTTAAGTCGCTCTAAATCGCGGCGACTTACCAGGACCCGGAGTAGGCCTAGCTTATCATGAATACGGACAGGTGTGTTAAATTCTCTTTAGCTAAGAGTTGTTTGCTGCGCGATTGAAAATCTTAGCGAAGTTGAGAGTTCTTGATTCGACTTCCTACATTTGTTTTCTTTGATATACTCTTTAAGCTCTTGAATCTCTCTTAAAAATTGAAATAGAAACACTGTTCACATGAACCTGATCTTCCACTTGAGCCACGCTGGCATTTGAAAACTTGACGCTGGATCCGGTATCCAATAATGTGGAATTCTTCTTATAAATGTTAAATTTTAGCTTACCAGCCTTTTGAAACAATTTATAAATGATAAACAGACTGAATAACTACTCTTTCTAGTGTAAAATGCGGCTGAACAGTTTGAAATGTAAAATGTCTTGAAATCGCCAAATGGGATACTGATTAAAAGCTAACCCTAAGGATACCGTTGTATTGGAATACTTTCAGCATGTTGAAAAACGGGGAGTTTTTTCCTGCAAGTTAGAATTAGTAGATAATCAAGTCTTTTAAGAGACCATATATCAGTTAAGCAATTTCTTGAAAATTAACTTCCAAAAAGAAACTAGACAAGTCTGCTGTATGTATACGGAAAACACAACCTCACGTCAAGAAATGGCACCGCAGATACTTGTGTGACACCTTATACAGGGTTCGCACTCTTTCGACTTTCTGAAATTCCATTAGTTTTTCCATGACTTTTCTTGATTTTACATGACCTCGCAACATTATATTTTTCCTCAATACATAAAAAAGTAGTTTCATTTTTCCTAGCATAATGCAAACTATAAACAAGGTGAAGAAAGGGATGTTAACTTTGAGACATCGTAGCATTACCAAGTTGAACTCGAGGAGTTAAGATCAATAGTAACTGGATATTGATGTTTTCAAATGGTCAAAAAAACTGACATACAGACAAACCGACCCGATATATGGAATGGTTATAGTTTTCCTATCAAATATAAATCCTGCAAATTTTCCACGACTTTCCATAACCCTAATCAAATTCCATGACCGTCCAGATGTGGAAAATGAAATTCTAAAATTCCATGACTTTCCAGGTTTTCCATGACCCGTACGAAACCTGTTATAGTTTACAATTTGCTCATCGGCTTTCCTCTCAAGAACCTGTAAGGCACTGGAGATTATTTGGAGAATAGCCAATGTGTACGCAAGGGCAAAGAGATAAGTTGGTTGCCTTTAAAAGAGGCAGAGAGCTCAGCCAGTTCCTCTCATGTGCGGCAAATCTTGTGAAAATAAAACTGTCACGAAACATCTGCTGCATATGAGAGGAACTGGTAGAGTTCTCTGGCTCGCAAGGTCACAAGATCAGATGTTTCCTCTTGTGTGAGTTGGGTTTCAGGAAGCTCGAGCTCATTCAGTTGAAAACTAATTCTTCTCTGTTAGCCTCGAGGGACGTGGAAGCTTCTACTAAAGGCTGGCTGTCCACCAAGAGTAGTCAAGATCATTCGCTCATTTCACGATGGTATGATGGCACGTGTATCTGATCTCGGGACTACATTGGAAGCCTTTCCAGTGACAAACGGAACCAAGCAGGGCTGTGTCATGGCTCCACTGCTCTTTTGTATCATCTTCTCTGCAATTCTCCAAGATGCCTTCAAGAGCTGTAGCAGTGGTGTCATGATCAGATTCAGAAGCGACGGTGGTATCTTCAATTTTTAGCGCCTAAATACTCGGACTAAGGTGTCTCTACTGCTCCTGCGCGAACTACTATTTGCAGAAGACTGTGCATTGATTGCTCACACTGAGGACGAGCTACTGAGCATTCTCAATGACTTCCTAAGTAGCATCACGCTATGGCCTCACCATCAGCATCAAAAAAACCGAAGTGATGTTTCAGCCGAAACCAGGCAGCTCCCCTCGCGATCCTGTCATTAAGAATGGAGATAAACAGCTGAAGGTTGTGCAGAAGTTCTGCTACTTGGGCGGCTTTCTCTCACAAAATGATTGCATAGATGATGAGATAACTTCCCGAATTAGCAAAGCAAGAGCCAGCTTTGGACGGTTGCGCCACAGACTGGTCAGATCATGGTATTCACCTCAGCACAAAGATTGGTGTATACAGAATAGTCGTGCTAACCACGCTCTTGTACTGGAGTAAATCCTGGATCTGGTACCGCCATCATGAGAAAAAACTTGATCAGCTCCATTTCAGATGCCTCCGAAAAATCTGTGGCATCTCTTGGAATGACAGAATACCAAACACTACTGTACTTGAACGTTGCGAGGTAGAAGGCATTGAAGTTATGCTCATCAAGGGCCAACTCCGATGGGCTGGACATCTTACTCGCATTGGGGAAAACAGAATACCAAAGGCACTCTTCTAGGGGAGCTGGTCGGTGGATAGCGTTCACGAGGAGGTCAGCACAAGAGGTACAAGGATGTCTTGAAATACAACCTGGAAGCATGTGATATACCCATTGGAACCTGGGAGAGACGAGCTTTTAACTGTCCAGAGTGACGCACTGCATGTCGTGTTGGCGTAAAGAGATTTGAACGTCATTGCATCGAGCTGCTTCAGGAAACCAACATAGCCCGACATGCTGCACAAAACCAACCAGCGCCAAACACTGACTATGTCTGCCCAGACTGCCAACAACATTGTCGTTCACGCATACGCTTGATCAGCCACTGCAGAAAGCCAGCCATCCTCTTCAGTTGATGCTTCTGATCAGCCACCGCAGAAAGCATGCCACCCTCCTCAACTAAGACTCTCAGCAAGTTTTACAATTAGCAGTTACTCCAAGTGCTTGACTTGTAGAGAATATACACACAGCAATGATGCACATACTCATACAGGGCTCGAAAGTAACTTCTTTTTAAAAGTTGCCAGCTAGCTACCAGAGCCAAAACTTTGGTAGCCTGGGCGCAATTTTGAGTAGCCATACATATTCTCGATGTGTTATCTGAACTATGGCTGAGTCTGTTGCTGTGTGCGCAAAAATAAAATGCATTTGTTTCCAGATTTGTTTTGATTTCCAAGAAAGTAGGTAAGCCACATTTGTTCATCATATTGTTTGTCGTTTTATTAGAAAAAAAATAACTCTCAGTTAATCAGAGGCAAAGGTTCCACAAATCTTGCTATACTGAACCCAGCTAGCTACAAGTTCTAAAAAACCCGGTAGCAAGCATTCATTGGTAGCATCGGCCACCAATAGGTGGCAAGTTCGAAATACTATGGAAACAGCCAGTGACATTGCATTAAGGCTTCATGGGTCGTACGAAACTTAACCTGCTTGTTCCTTTTTGTAGAATACGAGCCTGTTTGTTAGCTATGTCGCACTGACAAGGTTGAAACAGCAGTCCATGGCTGCTAACACTCAGGCTCAAGCAATTTTTAGGGTTGTGTACTGGCCTATTCCTTCTGACGTGTGAGGCCTTAGTGTTATAAGATACTGGTTGCATATCATATTAGTACTTATTATGTGAACCAATTGCAGAAGATAAATAGTAACTAAGAGTAAATTATTTTTGGACAAATATTAACGAAACATTTTTCATTAGAGTTGATAGCCATGAGCATAAACAATGCTTCATGGATTACATACCTCACACTTGTTTTCGTCTGAGGGGATCTCATGTACATACAGCACGTCAAAGAAGAAATATGGAGATTCCATCAGCTTCTCAAACGCCTTTAAACCATAAAACAGTTTCAGCTTTCTCAGATACCGGAGGGTTGATACAGAGAGTTTGTAAGAATTTCATTGGTGGTTATCCCGAGTTTCAAAGGTTTCCAATGGGGACGTGGCTGAGTCCCCCTGGAAAGGCTATAATTCCACAACAGGTTAACCCACAGGGCCCTTGGAAAGGGGGGAGGGGTACTTGAGGCTAGTTTGGGTATAGGGGTGCGACTGGAGTTTTGAAACCTTAAACCTGTTCAAGGCAACCCATTACTTTCATATCCATGTTTAGGAGTTGTAATCATAGCTGTCCAATTGAGAACTTTCATAAACAGTTTACTTTAGACTTTTTGATAGGCAATGCTATTCAATTAGTGCTTAAAATATGATTTCAATCAATGATTGCTTAAATCTGGGGCTTACTCGCCCGTCACCTCTTATAACCATTGTTTGCAAGAACCGAAATCAAGGTTGCAGAAAAATAGCTTTCCTGTTAAGGACATTGTTATCTAAAATCTAGTGCTGAAGGATTAAAGGATACCCTGTTTAGAACAGAAACGCCTTGATTTAATCTTTTACCCTGTTTAAGATCGGGGGCTCAAAACTATACCCTTTCCAGCGGCACAACCCCATATAGTCAATATAAGACAGATGGCCCAGTTGTTCGAATGCTGACTAGCACTTTAACTTGTTTGACCTGTAATTTTGGAATTAACAAAAAGTTTTTTTGAAGGAAAATCTAAACAGCATTCATAAGAACTGTAAATTCATTAAATCATAGAGAAGGAGCTACTGCTTTAGTTATACTTTGGTGTATCGTAGGATTAAAGTTAACTGGCTTTTGAACAACCCAGCCCAGCAGGAGCTGGTATTTGTTAATACAGCTGAGACGATTAGAAATAAAAGAGATAAAGTACGATACTCAAGGTCTAGCTGCGGCTCTAACAACCCTGGAAGGCAAGTAAAACTCACTAACCACTTAGCCAATGCACCCCCCACTCATAGATATACTTTTTCTTATCAACTCCTATCTATCATACCTGTTTTGCTGCTTCCGACACCAGTGGCAAACATGTAGATCTTCCATACACCAGTATAACACGAACAACATTTGATGGGGGTAGAATAAGGTCCTCAACAGTGGGTAATTCAACTCTGCTACTCCTGCAAATATATATTAATTATTAATACTTTCCTTATTCCTTTTGGCAGTAAAGGCAGCCAAAAAGGAAATGTGTGGTAAATTCTTTCAATTAAACAGAAGGAATTGATCGTTATCATTATTTTTTTTCTAGTCAGTAGTTTACCTTATGTGTATGCATAGGTAAAAGTAGTATAAGTATTCTTTAAAAAGCTAAATGTTTGAGATCAAATGATCATCTTCGAAGTTAAAACTGTTTTAAAGTTAAATTTTGATAAACTGAAGATGATCATTTCATAAAAAACATTTAGATTTTTAAGAGTTCTTATACTGCTTTTGCCTATGCTTACATATATTCTTACCAGGCAGAATCATGACTATAATAGTTTACCTTGTTTTATCAGTTTCTCAATTCTCATTACAAAATAACTTGTTCTGTATGTCTTACATTGAAAGAAGTTAGATGTTGATAAACTTAAAAAGCTTTTTAAGGGGTTTCTACGACCCCTGGGAGGGGGTTCCCTTAATGAATAGGGATGCTCAGCAGCCCTTATAGGGTTGAAAATAAGAGCCCTTGCATAATATGTATGTACCTTAAAACTTCCACATAACACTATGTCATTTAGAGCTAGTCTTCTAACTCTACTCAAGATTATACAGGTTGAAACAGGTCAAAACAGAAATACAACACTTATTAACTTCAACAATATCCCAACATTGTTTCTCTAAAGTTCCATAAAACCTGAGCTTTTCGTTTCTTAAAGTCATGGTTATATCTCTTAATAGGGTCAGAAATACGTACCCAGGCTAATTTATGCATACCCATGCAGCTTAATGGTCTTTTCAAAACTTTCCACCCAGCATCCCCACATATATTTAAAGAAGTCCTTCAGGTGTCTAATTAATAATCAAATATGGCTTTATGCATTCCAGGTAGTCTTAAAGACATTACACCACACATTAGTTCTGATAAAGTTGAGATACTGCTAAATGGTATTTTTAAAAAAACAGTTTAGTACCCAAAGTGTGAATAAGTTATATATATTTTTCATTTGGTGACAATTATTGTTGTCACCACTGATAAGAGATTGGTGATCCTGGTGAGACCTGAATTAACCGAAGATACTACTAGGCTCAATACAAGTACTGCTGCTTCTCTCAATCCCATACTTACAGTGTTTCCATCAACGACACCAGATCTAATAGTTTTTAGTCAAGGTATTGACAATACAAAACCATTAACCCAGCTGTATTAATGCTAAATTCTCACAATTAAAGCCAATAATTTAATGGAACAAGTCTTGGAGAACATAATCTTTCAGTAGCTTTGTTTGGTTAATTATTGTTTTGTCAGTATGAAATGTTTTATAATTTTATATGTGTTGTGTGAGGTGAAGTTAGATATGGTAACTGAAGCAATTTTTGTCATTGGTATTTTTATAGCTCTAAGGGCTTTTCCAACACTTCTATTTGACTGTTAATGAATCAAAAGTGTTTACTTGACCATTTTAAGTCTGTGAAATAAGCTTTCAAAATAGTGCATTCAGTGGGAATAAAATTCAAAAGGTGTGACAGCAAGTTATGTCACATGGTTTGAAAGGACTTCAAGCTCCTCTATACTAGCGATTACAGTCAACTAGACAAGTGAGTTTTTTGCTTAAACACTGGGCCACCAGTTATGCAAACTTTGCCATGATGATGTGAAATTGACCAGGACAGTGAGGTTGATTTCCTACCTTTCAAATTATGTGACATCACACATGGCTAATGAGCTTTAAATGTTTTCACAGTTTGATGTTAAAATAGGCTTTTTGTCTTCGTAAGTTTTAATAACCATCTTCGTAAGTTCAATGCAAAATTTTTACTTTTGAAACTGGTAATAAGCGTCTAATTGGAATTATATGGGTCAAACTTTGATTTTTGATTTTTGATATTCTAAACTATTTTGAAGATTTCACTTCAGTAGCACTTTAAAGTAGCTACAGTTACCAAAATAGTAAACCAATAACAATGACCAAATGGCCATTATAAAGACTTCAAATTACAATAAGTCTGAGAAACTTGAGGTCTTGATATTGAAGCTGCCAGGTGATAAGGCAAAGGGTATTTCATGCTGAATGCAGTAGATTGTCATTGCCAGCCGTGTCTAATACTGCATTTACATTCAAGGTCATGAATGTGATAGATAATGGCTTAATGTTCAACTTTGTATTAAAAAAGTTTTATTTATCTATTTGAACTTTTGTCTTGAATTATTTTTTCTTTCCCAATAAACATAGTGACAAATCTTATTATATAGCTAGCATGTTTGAAACTTGCATTACTAGTTTTGATCACACAAGTTTCTCTTTACATCCTCTGGGCTAAACTTAGTCACCTATATGGTTTGGTTTTGCAAATGGCGTGGCAGTACTGCAATAATAACAATACTAACCATAAATAAATGAAAAAAAACTGTTCCAGTACTATAATTATCATTATCATTGTTAGGATACCAAAGGTCTCTTCTTGCAGGTTGTCCAAAGGTTCCAGGTGCTTGAGATTGGAACAGACTTTGTCTGCGCTGCTACTGAAATGTTGGTACTGAAAAGGCGAAATGAATGCACTAAAAATACTTTAATTAGTTTCATTAGACAGCAGGCTTCTGATCTGCTTTTCATGGCACCAATGCCCACCTTATACAAAACTGTCATACAATGTGACTTATTTTCATTTATTTCCTGTTCGATCAGACTTTAGATACTCATGTCTGTTATAGTTTAGACAAAGAGATCAGAGGTCTGGGTGCAGTAAGGTCTGAGAGAAAAAATTAAATAAATATTAGTTTGTGCAGTATAGAGAGTAGAAGGAGGGTGTAAAAGGGGGGATGAAGGAGAGAAAGTGAGTAGGGGGTCAGAACAGGAAACTTTCCTTAATCTTTTCATGTACATGTTATTCTTTTCACCTCCAAAAATAACAATAAATAAGCGGGTTTAGAAAAAAAAACAAAAAAATTAAGCTGGTTTCAAAAATTTCTACCAAAGGATAAAATTGAACTATAAACTTATCCACCTGATTTTTTTTTGCTTTTTATTCTTTACACTGTTTCACAACATTAATTAGGATTAGAGAAAGGATGAACTGATGTATAAAGGATGATTATATTTAACAATTATTTTATTTAGTCTCATGAGTAGTGGCTTTTAGAATGTTCACCTTAATGTGATATTCTGCCACTATTCACCTTGACTTCTGAGAACAACCATAATCATCCTTTATTTCATAACATTTACTCACCCATGAAGCTTGCTCTTCTAGTGCAACAATAGCAACTTCATGTTTTGGATTTAATTTTAACTTGGTTTTCACAAATATCTCTGTAGTTTTCCTGACCAGCTCAAATAAAGTCCTAAGAAAAACAAAATGTTTTTAAAAGTGTTTAACCAAAAAGAAATGAGCTTACTGCTTTGATATCTTCCTTTAAAAGCATCATTATTTATAACAATACTTTGAGCAGTATATAGCTTGCTTGTACATTTGTAATCTAAGATAACTTTGATTTGTTCTACAATGCACTGAAGGCTGCGCATGATTTTAAATTTCAAATACAAATCAGCAGCATGGTTCCCATTTGTAAAGCACCACAAATGATAATCAATTTTATCTAGAAACAATGTGTTACACTGCTCTGTGATTTGTGTGTGATGACCTTTCCTGATGTGTTGCAGATGGGAAATGCACTGGGAAGGGAAACACTTGAATGCCTCAGAAACAGGAATGCAACTACAACCTCACGGTATGTTATAACCACTTGCAACCTCTGTCCAACTGGCAAGCCCTTACACATGCTCATCAGCCAGTGACCCATAAAAAATTAGATAAAAATTATATGCACACCTGGATAGAGCCAAATAGAGTCAAACATACCTTGGATTGGCTCTGCTTTGAAAGGACATGGTTCTCATTTCAGAAGACAAATCCAAACACAGTATCTGTTGAGATATGGTATTAGGCATTAAAATTCAATAGATGATAACACATCAAAACAAATTGCATTCTGTACTGAGAAACATAACTGCAAGCTTCTAGAAAGCATCTTTGAAGCATTTCAAAATTTAAAAACCACAGTATTTACTGATGCTGAGCTTAAGTCTAAAAATGTCAAATGAGATGATGGGAAATATCAATCAAATCAACAAAAAGAAGATGAAAAGCAAAAATTGTCGGAGCTGCTAACATGAAGATGAAGACCCCTAGTGGGGAGAATTCATCAAATTAAATAACCGTCTTGTTCAGGGCTCAAGAGCCATTCACGGCTGCATCGTTTATATGTTTTATGTAGAATAAAGATGACTCTCACAAGACGTGATGTTGCTTTGATCTTGTCTTTATTCAAAGTGCCTTTGCGAAACCTTACACATGTAATTTGAACTAAAGCGAGTAGACTGTTAATTAATGTAGTTACTTATTGATACAACGGCTTCAGTCAAAAACAAAAAAACTGTATAGAGCTAGATTCGCCTAAATAGAATTTATATTTTTTAATTCAATAAATAAAAGAATAGTTTATTTTTAACTTCAGTAATTTTCTTTGCTTGTCATTTATGTAAGGAGAAATTAAAAGTTAAAAACTTACAATTTTCTCTGGGCAATTGACCTTTGGTAATTTGTTTTTGTCACCGTCTGAAAACGAAGAAGCTTCAGAACTATCTGACAAGTCGTCGCCAACAGTCAGTCCTCCATTCTGGGATTGATTTGGTTGTTCCCTCGAGTTACTTTTTACTTCTGATACCGGGTCAGCTGAACGCGCTTGTTTTGGCTCAAGCTCAGCCATTTTTTATGACAAAAAACTACCAACTAAAAAGACAAGTCAGTGCATCAATAAGTTTAATATGAAACTATTTGTTTATATTTTGAAGTTGGATTTAACGAAATCTTCATTAGTCGATACGACAACACAAGTAGCTTGCATCACGCAAAGAATCAGAAAACTACACAAACCACACGGGGTCATCTCAACCTTTTCCTCCAATGTTCAGCCTTGTTAGGGAAAAATGTGAATGAGACTCCAACAGTTCGCCATATTGGTTGTGCTCGGTGTTTAACCCTGGGCCCGAGTTCGCTGTGAAGTGGAGGGGCAAGGCATTGTGGGAGGTTTTGCGCTTGGCGCACCGGTTTGATTTTGGGTTGAGGGCCATGATGTGTCATTTACCATTCGTTACCACCGGAGGAAGCTCTTGATTACTGTTTTCTTTTGGGTAAGTGTTGAGACTTATTTGATTGCAATGCACTTCAAGCCATTACGTGATTGAAGTCATTGAAAATGTGCAGGATTTCTCTTAGACTTAGCCTAAACACAACACACAATCTAGCTATACGAAACATGATAGCTTATGCTTCACCGTCCATTTAAAGGAATTTTGTTCAGCTTATTGGCAGCGAACAGTCTTTTAACCGACCTTTAGAAAAGCTGTAAGATTGCATTAGCATTCCTAAAAAATTGTCTTTCTCCGAATCTGAGAAATCCATTCTCGAAAGAGTCTTTCGAGAATGGATTTCTCAGATTCGGAGAGTGTGGTATTTTTCTACTCCGATCTCTAGCTCAGAAACAGTGCAGTTTCTGCTAAAGTGTATATAACATGTTCCAGGAATCTTTGTCTTCTTAGAATTTGGGGCTTTTCTCAGAAGTTTACAAAAGAAATTTTGAAAATCGACTAAATATTCGTTCTGTTATTGAGCTTCAAAGATGTCGATTTAAGAGAAGGCATGGTACTAGTTGATTTGATGACGTATTTGGGGGAACCAGCGGACATTTGGAGTAAAATGCCGAAAAGATGCAATCTGTGGAACTGTAGCATTGTTGTAGATAAGTCAAGAAATGTTGCAGCTCATGTTATTCCACTCTGTGGAGATGAGAGGCCCATTGCGAAGGTTGTACACAAACAGTGGGTAGACTTTGTAAGAAAAAAGAGGGGAAATAAATTGATTCCTTGCAGAAAGCGCAGTCATGCAGACATGCAGCCTTTCTGCGACTCATCCCTCCCTAACATATCTTGCTTTGATGCCCCTTGCAGTTGCTCAGTCGACTCCTAATGTGTCTGCCATTGTGTGATAGTCTTCGTGTTCATCTTCAAACCCCCTAACAGGTCGTTTGTGATGTCTTCTTGGAGGCATGGCTGAGGGATGTGAAATCATGCTTATATACAGCTTTTAACTTGCCAAAACATGTTTTGCATGGAAAAATGTTGTAGTGGCCTCAAATTCCTCAATGTAGAGTATGAGAAAAATGCATTTTCTTTCATGTTGTAATGATTGTTCTTTTGCACCAAGCTACTGATTTTCTGGTTTCAACAGATGGTTATTCAATTCACTCTATTGCTTGAGTTAAATTCTTTAATGAATGTTAGGGATTATGGTAATTGTGCTAATGAATGCCCATTTTTAAAGATAGATTGTCCATTAGCACTAATGTTTGTCAGTTCGTGCTATTGGCGTTACATTCTGTGTGCATGAATGTCCAAAAGTGCTATAGATTGCCTGGCGATACTATTGAATGTCCATGCATATGTATTTAACAGGCTATTGAAAATTTTTTGCGATTATGAATTATTTTGGAATGATATTAATGAATACACAGTGATTTTATTGAACCAACGCTTGGCACAAATGAATTACTGTTTTGCGTTAATGACTAGCAAAAGGTGTAATTATTTGTGGTGCAAACTGATATATCATCATCATCATAGAGTCCTGTATAGAATAGTATTAACAATTTGATTGATTAGGAAGATTTATGTCAGGATCTAGACTATCTATAGTATTCATAGAAGCAAATTAAGAGTCACTGAATAAATGTGACAGTCCATGTGAAAACCGACCCTTTTGAAGCACGAATGTGAACGCGTTCGAGCAATTAAAAACAAAAGAAAAAACGCAACTGTGTTCGAAAAAACGAACCCTGCGTTCGCTTGCATGCATTTGTTTTTAAATCTTAGTGTGTTCTCCTGCGTTTCACTGATTTCAAATGAACGCAGGACTACGTTCGAAAAAAAATCCCTGCATTCAAAAATTCAAGCCCTGCGTTCGAAATTTCAAGCCCTGCGTTCAAAAATGCAAGCTCTGTGTTCGAAAATACAAGCTCTGCGTTTGCCTGCGTGCGTTTGATTTTTAATTAAAAAAATCGTGGTGTGTTTGCCTACGAATACTGAGTTCAAAAAATAATAAGAACACAGGACAAATTGCAGCAACTTAGTAAGCATCTCAATTTCTTCTAGCAGAACACAAGCCTTTGTTAAATGCAGCACGAATTTGAATTAATTTGAACTATTCTATAATAGGTTTAACAATCTATAGAGTAAAGAAAGGATTTCCGTCATTGATTTAAAGTTTCATTGCCAAAGAGCGATCCAAGTCAAAACAATTATATAGAGCTGCGCTGTGTTGTATGAAATGAACTTTGAGTGAAAAATCTGGAGCCAATCACATTGCGGAAGTATCTTGACGCCATGCCTCATGGCTTACCCAGCTTCCATCAAGCGATTTGTCATTGTTCTCTGTGCGTGTCGAAGATGTCTAGTTTTGCTCAAAGAAATCAGTCTTGCAAATCGAGCCTTTCTTGACATAATCAAATCAAAAGCTTCAGGCGAACGATAGTTCGCAAGGTTTGCAAAACGGTTACGTTTTGTGTATAATTAAAAGTTGACACAATGTTGCTCGTTCTTGGCACTTTGCAGTAGCTAGCTAGAAGGTGTAACAAAAATTAATCTTATTTCCTCTGGCTCTGCATGCATGTATTAATTTTTATCAACTCGCTTTTCCATATACTCACACACTGTATTCGCTACTTTTTCGATATTCTGTCACCAAACACAAAACAACAGCCATCTATAATTAATCATAGATGGACTATTATTGTTTTGAATGCAGTGCGAAAAAGTTAACAAAAAACACAAAAGGAAAGCTAAATTATTGTCAACAAACCGCACGTTGTTATCGTTGCTGCCCTGAAACCTAGAAGAGCTTCCAAACCTTCCTATCCTTTCTCAAATAATATTTGGCTGAATCCCCTTTCTAAAACTTGAGAATGAAACACTTTGAATATTTGATTAAATCCGCCTCTCCATGAGCTTGATATTCGCTCGATTTGTGCTCATTTGTGCATAACGATTTGGAGGGCTATGAAAATCACGATGGACACTACAATTATTAGAATAAGAACACAAATCAATCGATGAATTTGGAGCAGCTTCAACATTGTAATTGTGGAATAACAGCGTGCATGCATTAAACTTCCTGTTGTGAGAGGGCCGCTATTGAGTCACAACAAAAATAATACCACTAAAAATCCACATTTCCGGACTGACTATTAACCTGAAGCTTCATTTGGCCACTATTCCGATAAAAACTCTGCTACATACATTGAAAAGTGAACGAAGCGATGGCATTTTACTTGAGTTCATGGAATGAAAAGACTTGCAAACAGAGCGAACCGACAGTAAAACCCAAATTTTAACTGACTGATTACTGTTTTCTTGACTTACTAAACGAGCCACGTACTTCGAGAAATCAACTACGTTCATAAAACGAATTGCGTTTGCCAACAAACAAACTGCGTTTGCCAAAAAACGAACTGCATTTGCCAAAAAACAAACTGCGTTTTCTAAAAAACGAACTGCGTTCACAAAACTAACCTCAAACGCGCGTTTGTTATTTCTTTGCTTCGTTTGCTGCGTTTTTTGTCAAATAAAGAGGAACGCATTTGTGTTCGTGCTTCAAAAAGGTCGGTTTTGGCATGGACTGTCACAAATTTATTCAAGAGAGCATACTTTTCTAAGTTAGGTTCTTGTCAATGTCAGATTCATTGTTAAGGACAATGACTGCGCTGCCATTGTCGTTTCTAAGAAGTTTACTACCATTTGATTTCCATATGAATTTATACTTCAGATCTCTCTTCTTTTGTTAGCATTGATTGAAGATCTTCCTGTTTTGTGTTGTTAGAATTTCTGTGATGTAGATGCCTCCCACCACTGTGATCCTGGGATTGAGTCCTGGTTTCTGCATGTGGGCTGAGATTTGTCGATCTCAATCTGACTCCAAGGGTTTTTCTCCGAGCTCTCCGGTTTTCCTCCCTTTACAAAATCAACACCCACCTAATTCTATCTCGCTGTGGAGCTGTGCTCTGAGGTCGCGCATGGGCCATATAGCGGCAGCAATATGCGCCTTAACATGCTTTTGGTCCGACCTCGTTGAGCTGCATCCTTCGCAATTCTGTCCATGTGACTGCAAGTAAGGGCGATTTGTTCACTAGTTATTATATTATTAATATTTTAATATCTCTGCTTTTTGCCAGTTTTTAATTGGCTGATATGTAATGAAGATAAATATCGAATTTTATTTGTTCTTTTTCAATTTCCTGCCCCCTTTGCAGTTCTTGATATTTTTTTGAAAAAGACAACAATTTGGACAGGCTACCAAAACAGTAAATGTTTCAGTAGGCAGCACATCAAAGGCCAGAAAAAAAAAACATTCAAAAAATCTGCTGTTCTGTCTCTGCCTATGAATGTTCATTTGTAAGTATTAGACTTTTCTTATTGAAGACTAAATTCCTAAAATTTATGGTTGATAAATGACAAGAAATATGTTAATAGCAGTAAATTTTCTGTTTAAAATTTTGAACATAGATAACAATTTGCAGATTCTCAAAGGTCAACAACAAGGTTAGCCATTATTTGATAAATTTTGGCATATGCAACATACTAATTATGCTTTTCCCTTCTAGGATCAACTGGGGGAAATTTTATACTTTGTAGGTCACCCATGTATGTTAATGAAACATTTCATTTTATTTTCTTAATGATAAGAGTAGGCAGGGTTGGCAGAACAGCCAGCTCAACAAGATGGGATTTTTGCTGACGAGGCACTTTTCTTCAATAAGTAGGCTCCAGCAACTGGGTAGAATGAAAATAATGTACACATAAATTATAAACAAACAACAAATAGTACAAACACTTCCAATGTATAGTGAACAGTATTTAGCACAAAATCTTGCAAAAATTTACTTGGGCATACCTCCCCCCCTCCTCCCAATAAACTTGAGCATCCAATGCCCAGACAAATAATTATTTCAAAACTGCCAACTGGCTTAGTTAGCTTTGTACCTAAGTTAACTGAGGCTAGAATCAGTTTGTTATATGTGGACCAACCAGAGATTAAGGACTGACCACTTGATTTTGATGGGGAGAGGGGGAGGTGGGGTTGGGGAGTGGAAGAACTTATAAAACTAAGAATTGCAAGAACCAAAAAGCTCAACAAATTCTTTGAAGAAAACTGTTCTACTAAAGTGCGACTTCAATACCTGTATTTATATACTATTAATTTACAGTACAGTATATTTATTTTTTCACTTTGTGTCCTTTTACATGTGGACTTGAATCCTGAACTTTTCTACTACAAAATTATCGAGACAGTGAAACTTAAACTAGTAGTTCTTACAAATAATGCAGTGCTGCCAGACAGCAAAAATATTTTGGGTTTTCTTGTTAGCTTTGAAAATTTGTTTTGAAAGGAAAATTGTGTAGGCATTTTCAAGAT
This sequence comes from Hydrozoanthus tunicans, assembly GCA_026413305.1. Classification (NCBI taxonomy): domain Eukaryota; kingdom Metazoa; phylum Cnidaria; class Anthozoa; order Zoantharia; family Hydrozoanthidae; genus Hydrozoanthus; species Hydrozoanthus tunicans. Next base: position 16,416 of record JAOBAT010083786.1, read on the forward strand.
CAATTAGTAACTAAATATTTGTCAGTTATCAAAACTGAGTTGAGAAACAGAAAAGAAACCATATAACATATTTCTTAAAATTTGACACCATTGGTAATATTCCTTATATATTAACATTTCCATTTTATCATTTTAGAGTTGTACATGCTTTTACTGGCAGTGGAATTCTTAGAAGCCAGTATCAGGGCTTTTCAGAAGCAGCAAGAGTCGGAATTGTTGGGGACAAGTATATAGATTATGGTGAGCCTTTGTTATAGTAGTAATAGTAATAAAGTGATAATCTTTATAATAATGATAAACATAATAATAATAATAATAATAAATAATAACAACAGCAGTAGTAGTAATAATAATAATAACAATGGCAATAATAAAAGTAATAGTGAAAGTAGTAACTTGTATATGGCAATAGCAAAACATGACACACATCTATTGTACAAAGTGGCATTGTTTATTAATTAAATGTTTACTATGTAAAGCTAATATCTTTTCTGCGCATAAGTCTTCAGTTTATGATCATATACACTATATAGTTGTAGTGAAGGAATGAGCAGATAAGTTGATGTTGGAAAACATCACTGAGTCAGTCAACTGATGAGTATTCAACTGACAAAAGGCACATGCTAATGGTAGTTTTTCTTTTATGTTATTAAGAAGTAGTGAAACTCTCTCTGATGTCATTGGGTCAAAATGTTTCTTTAATTCATGTTCTACATGAATGTCTCTAGTTGACTCTTTTCTTGTTTTTTATTCTTTCTGAAAGTCAGATCAGATATCTTGCTTGGCTCTACTTCTTTTTTTGTTCAAATGTTCCATTCTTGTGGCATGCTAGTGCATACAGGGGAAATGTAACCATTTTTATGGGCATAATTCACCTTGTAAAGGACAGCTATCACATGGTTACAAGCTTCCCCTGCCCCAGCAGTACATGTGCACCAAGAAGAAAGTATCTTTGGGTCTTTCTTCCCTTCTATGAATATTGTTACACTATAAGGAACATTTTTCTACCTTTGAGAAGGATACACATGGCTCTTCAGAAAATGTGGTTTTCATTGAAAACACATTTTGATACATAAACAGTGTCAACAAAACCACTAGTCCAATAGGAGTATGCTTTTTGGTCTTTGTAGACTCCATCAATGGTTTTAACTCGAAATATAGCTGAAGGTTTTACCTTCGTCGATTTCCGGCCAATCCCTCACATTGTCCAACTAGTCTGACTCTCTTATCTTGTTCGGATTTGTTTTGATATTGTAAAGACAAAGCCTTTGTTCGTATGCTACCTTTAGGGAATTATATATCTGTTCTTGATTAAACTTAACAGGTATTTTGCACTCGTGAATAGCAAATGCCTGTGCCACTTACTACCGCTTTGTATGAAGTTCCAGACGGCTATTACAAATCAGTCAATCAAGTGCTGGAATCCACGAAAAATCAAATAGATGGAAGAATATGAGACAATTTAGCGCTGCCTTATGATGATGTGACACAACGCGTTACGATGTTAAAAATGATCTCGAATTATTACTCAGATATGGACTGCACCCGCTGCTGGGATTTGAAAATGGACAAAGTATAGATAAGAAAACTATCAGCCCTCGCATTGCCAGCTTGGATGGAGGGTTCCACTCTCTTTATGTATAATTATGCTGATGTAGTGGAGGCCCAGCTAGTTGGGGATGTCATAACAAAGACATTCCAGAACCTGTTCTACTTACCAGTGAACAAAACAACGCATCGAGCATATCAATTGAAGTATAAAGGACAACACAAACCATATGGTGCCACAGGGTTCGAAATTCACCTTATGAATCCAGGGGCATTTTTTGGCCCCTGGCCTTCCTAGTATACGTCTGACCCAAGGGACATTGGGCAGAACCCAGGGCCATTTTTAAGATGTTCAATTTTGCTTAATTTCAATGTTAATTGCATGTACCAGTTAAGCTAAAATAGTTTTGGAAAGCCAATCCAAGATATATAAAAGTAGAATGACACAAAATTTAGGTCATCGCTACAATAAAGCAACCAGGTTTGCTACAATTCAGGCACCATGCTATAAAATATTTATTTGGCAAACATTAACATCAATGTCCAAAAATTCAAGAAGGACATGGAAAAATAAATATGTATATAAATTATGTCCAAAGATTCCAACAGGATGGTAAAATATGGTTAAGTTAAATGTCCTCATCATCTGGATGATCATCAGCATCTTCAAAGGGGGTGGCGTCCTCCACATCTTCATCTGACAGAATAACAAGCTCACTCTCTGCTTCTGGACTTGACACCTTGCTTCTTGGCTTGGATTCAGGCCTGCGGGTCCCCGTTCCAGACAAGATCCATCTCTTAACAGCTGCAGCAGCATTGAACTCATCAAGCGACTGGGGACCATTTTTCTCGATTATCATCAAGTCTTCAATGGTGGTTGTAGCAAGGCGAGATCTCCAGTCAGTCAGAATTCGCTTCATTAGTGAAAATCCTCTCTC